>JAAGNO010028792.1:0-39924 GCA_033439905.1 Ceryle rudis
AGTGCCGAACCGGGCTGAGCCGTGCGGAGCCGGGTCGCGCCGAGCCGCGCTCCCCCAGCCGCTGTGCGAGGCTTGCTGCGCTTGGCAGCTGGGGAGCCTGTAAGCAAGGGGCAGCGGGTACCCAGCTGCGTGCTGTAGCTTCCACTCGGTGAGACAGTTTGGGCTCGGGTGGATGTTTTTGAGGATGTGTCTCCCTTTGGCTCCTAGCGGTATTTTCTTTTTTTACCGCCGTTTTCGCATCTCTGACCCCAGCGCTGTGCTGCCCCGGTGCCCCGGCTGCGGTGCCATCAACCCCCTGCGCGAAGGCGGGGGGGGGTTGCCGTGTCCCCGTGTTGCACTTGGAGCCTGGAGATGGGCGCCAGATTTTGTACTCATAGGCTTCCTTGTAAATAAATACTCAGTAGTGAACTGAAAGGAATGGCACGGAACCAGAGGTTTACCGGCAGTCTGGATGAAAGCCCATCAGTCTTTTTGGCACAGATGTCGATTCTTTTACTTTAGAAACCTAACGTGGGAGCGAGTGAGTTGAAGTGACTGCTGCCTCTAATCAGTGCGCTGAGCACCCCTGGCCGCTCTGCGTTGGTGGGTGGTTACTGCAGACAGTGACTAGGGTGGTATCGTTCTGTCAGTTGTTCTCGCTAAAAGCAATGCCTAACTTGCAAAGTGCAAATAGGACTGATGAAAGCAGCTCTCTTGCCAGGCTGATTTTATGTGCTGCTGGTAGCAGCGTGTTTTGCTGATCACTCAGCTATGATCCTGTTTCACCTGTTTCCCGTGCCTATCTGTGTACTAATATGTGCACTTTTACTGGGGGAATTTTGAGTGCAGTTCCTGTGCTTATTTGCCCTCATATGAACATGGTCACACCAATACAACAGTGCCTGTCCCCATAGGTGCATTTTGTTAAAGCAAAAATTGAGTAGAACAGCTCGTATCATTGTGCAGCTCCAGGTCAGCAGAGCCTTGAAGCATCTGCTTGATATTAAGCATGTAAATAGTCGCATGAAATGTAGCAGAGGAAATTCCCAAAGCTGAGAGTACGCTGGGAGATCTTCCAGGAGCAGGCGCTGGGGGTGGTGTGCTTCTTCCCTCACCAAGCAGCGGGTGAGGCGTCAGAGACGCGTGCTGCAAGCAGCCAGCAGCGAGAAGACCCCAAATGCCCAGGTTGGCCATTTCCTGGGAGCAGCAATTGGGAGGAAAAGAAAGCAAACAGCCCTGAGACATTACAGTTGTGACGGTATTTGCAACTCGGTGTCATGCACAAAATGTGACCACACAGAGGAACCTCTTCTGTCTCGTTTGTATTTAGGTGCTAGGAATTACTGACAGAGAAGAGCTGCTGGTTTTTATTCCTTTGCGTTGTTTCTCTGAATCAACACGTGGAGGACAAACTCTCTCCCAGGTTGTCATCCTGTTGTTATTTTCTCCCTACAAGGGAATTAATTTGGTTGGGTTTTGTATCCAGAGAGTACTAACGTCCAGGTCAAACTGCTCATCCGGCTGTAAAGCAGCAAGGCATGTTGCAGTGGCGTGGTGGGAACACAGCTCGGGTTGTAGTGGCTGAGCCAAGTGGGATGGACTCCTGCAAGGAGTTGTTCAGCATGTGGAGGCGGAGGAGTAGCCAGCACAGTATTCTCTCCGCATTCCTCTCCATGTAGCCAAACCAGAGCCTGAGTCAGCGAAGCCACACGCGCAGGAGTGCAAGCACGGCTCCATGGTTGTGGCCAGGGCTGGGCAGCACAATGTATGTTTTTAAGCCCTGCCCATGGCTTCCTGTCCCGAACAAGCCATTTAAGCTCTCTCCATCGTGATTATTTATCTCATAAAGGAGGGAAATGATAGATGATAGAATTTAGGGGCTGTCGACAGGGTTAATTCCATGTGGCATGCAGTGGAGGGAATGTCTTACAGGTCCCTGAAAGACAGCGGTGAAAAACAAGTCCACAGCTCTGACCAGCAAAGTCTACAGATTTTCTAACGGGGTTTTCAGTTTTCATAGAATAATAGGATCATTTAGCTTTCAAAAGACCTTTAAAATCATCAAGTCCAGCCATTAACCCAGTACTGCCAAGTTTTGATGGGAAACATGTACACATCCCCCCAAAAAAAAAAAAAAAGGAATTCACTGCTTTTAAGATGAGAAGATGAATGGCTTGCAGAGTGTATTTCTGAGAGTTCAAAATGACTAACTGCATTTGAGCTGAATAGGATGACACCAGAATTCAGGCTTTAGCCCACGATTTGAGTGCCTTAGAGCCTTTTATGCCAACGTGGTGTGGTGGTTTGTGTCCCTTAAACCAACATAAAGCATCCGGAGTTGGATTATCTCTCCAGCCTCAGCTTCAAGAGCACCTCCCAGCACAGCCTTCATTCCCTGTCCAGTGACAGGAATGAGGCAGCCCAGCACCCATCCTCCTTAGGACCGTCAGCCGCTGTCCTGTTGCACGTATGGAGAGTTGTCTCAAAAGAGTAATACTCATAATGGGACATGGTCTTCTGCTCCAGTCTCATGGAAAGGACTCAGTACAGAGAAATACTGAAACATGAGATCCCAGTTGTTCAGACCTTGTTTGTGTTGGCCACGGCTGATTTCTCAGAGAAATTTTGTTCCAATCTGTAGCTTCACAATTTGACTTCACACGTTCCGCAGCACCAAAAAGGCCCTGACACAAGAGCTGTCAGCCCTCTCCCAGGCTGAACCCAGCCAGCAGTTCCCATTTTGCTACAGAGTTTTGCTTTCCTTTCATTCTTGGCTCTATCACAACTGTCTTTGACCATGTGCCTTCTCTCCCCGAGTTCACTTCCAATTTTGGGCAGGGCAGTAGCCCACAGCACCGGAGCAGAGGAGGCCAATGCAGGTACAGGAGGGGAACCACTGCCTTACCAGGCTTGAGGACTTCCGAGTGCTCATAAGGAGTTGGCCATCCTTTGCACTGCGCAGTAGAGCTCCTGGACTGTCCTGCATTATCACCTCCACATCTGCATCACACAGAGTACCTGCTGGTTACAAACCGTGGCAGTCCCGCCATAGCACACCCTGCTCCCTGGGCTGTCTGTTGTACTGGCTTCTCTTTACCATCCACATCCCTATGTGAAAGGTGATAACAAAAGTGTCAGCATTTCTGAGCTAGGCTCTGTACCTGTGTGCACATTCAGTTCATAATCATACTCCACCTCAAGACTCTTCTAACAGCCTTGAGAGGAGGATCTCATTTATTTGGGGATCTGTAGATCAGTGGCTTGGTTTACTCCAGCCACTGCTACATCCCTGCAGTGGGAGGAGTTCCACAGACCAGCACTCTGCAGCTCTGTGTGTGCTGGTGTGCTGGTGGCAGAGGCTCCGCTGGTGGGGTCAGAGCGGAGGGTTGGGGAGGAATGATCGAGCAGTTTTGTACAGCTGTACAAGCATGGGGAAACCTAACCCTGGGGTTTGCTGATAGTGGAGGACAATTGGGAGTCCTAGAGAGGAAGCATTTAGCTCTTATTTTTCCTGTTTTTATATTCACTCAGCTAATCGCTGAGTAACATTCTTCTCTCCAGGGCATTAGGCAGCCCTCTCTGAGCCTCACAGTTCTCCTTTCCCATACCACATGGCAAGTCCTGCTCTATCTGTTTACAGGTGGGCATATCAAGGTACCTGGCAGCTTCTCCCACATTCATTTAAAGCAGCCATTGATCCTGTGGATCTTTAGTTGTCACCTGGGTCCTAATGTTTGAGAGTCACCATCCAAAGCCAGAAGTAGTGGAGGCTCTGTGGGCTTGGCCTCAGATGTCTCAGCATGTGATGAGACATGTGCTGTGGCATTGGTGCCTCCCTTGGGACATGTAGCAGGTCAGCATCAGCTCAGCCAAACCCAGGCATACAGTCTGAACTGGACAAACTGGATGGTCTTTACTGTTAGTCTTCCGGAGCTTGCTAACTTGAGCAGTTGTTTAAAGTAAATGCTCTCCTGGCTTGAACAGCTCTTTATTGCTGTTCTCTAAGCAGTTTTCCCTGTTAGCACAAAGGAAAGCCTGCAGTAAAGCCAGTAGCTTTTACTCTGAGCTCTGTGATGGGTTCTGCCACAGAAAACAATCTGAGGAAAACTTGGTGTAACCCTAGTTCATTCTTTTCTCTTCTTCAGGGCATCTGTGACCAGGAGGACTTTTGGGCATAGTGGCATCGCTGTGCACACGTGGTACGCCTGTCCAGCGCTAATAAAGTCTATCTGGGCTATGGCCATTAGTCAACACCAGTTCTACCTGGACAGAAAGCAAAGCAAGGTAAGCATGTTGGAGGTGGGAAGTGCATGTGATGGTGAGTGAGTCCTCCTCACTCTCCACAGTCCCAACAGGTCCTGATGATGTCTCCTTTCCTGCCTTCCCTTTCCATTTGAGATGAAAAAAAGGCAAATTGACTGAAAGTATCTGCTAGCTTTGGCCAGATGGAGGGAATCTGTGTAAAATTCATGTCTGTAGGAGTGAAGATTGAGGGAGAGGTTGTGCTGAACTGTGGCCAAAATGGAGGTGCCAGAGTTTGCAAATAAATAGGGTCATGTCCCTGTCTGGATGGTTTCCACTTGTCTTCTGGTTCTTGAACTCTTTCATAAAGTTAGGACAGGTTCCAGTAACTTGAGTGGAAAGTAGCTTCAGAGTCTACACCTGTTTCTGAATCTTTCTTGCTTCTGTGCTTTTTACTATCATATTTTCCTAGACATGAGGGGTGGGGATATTATTTGTCCCTCCACACAGAATCTCCCAGCAGGAGGAGGGGGCCAGGAAGCTGACAGCCTGGCCTTACAAGGAATTGTCTTGATCTGGTGCTGCACAAAGGGCAGTTCAATACACAAAAGAAACCACCTTGAAACCAGAGGCGTGTGTGTTCTCCCCCTAATTCCTTTCATCAGCAGTAATTTTAGGCATACCCAGAGCAACAGGAGATCACTTTGAGATCACTCTGAGGCAGAAGAGAGATTCCTCATGCAGACACCCCTCTCCATATGAGCATGATGGTGTAAAACTTTACAGAGAAGATAGAGTCTGTATTGTGGGGCTACCTTCTTATACAGCTGCCTGAATTGCCCCCATCTCTGGTGAGATGTCAGGAATGTCCAGGGTGATGCTTCTCCAAATGGCCGAAACAATCCTAACATCTTGCTATTGCTGAGAGCACTGCCTGAATTTTAGGCAGGTGCTGTTCCTTCCCTTGCGCAGGCCCCAGCCCTTTGAGGTCCCTTCACGAGCCAGTTGAGCCCACTAAACCGGCAGATTATTTTTTTCCCCCATTTTTCTTTGCTGCATTATTTTTCTGCTGGTTAAATGAATTGAACTGGTCTGCTGAAATTATCTGAATGGCCATCAGTGTGCTATTAGTCCAGCTCACTCTAAACCCTTCTGACATTGCTTTCCCCATCATGAGCTCTTGTGACTTTATTGTAGAGTAGGACTTTGGGATGCCTTGGGCAGAACACATGCTTACACTCACCTTGGCTATGTACCATGATTCATCTTCACTGCTGCGAGCTGTGATGAATTTAGGCACATAGCTAACTTTCCACCCCTGGGACAAAATTGCACACTCACCCAATACCAAGTAATGCTTTCCTGCCCCCCTCCTCTGCTCAGCACCACCAGGGCAATGTATAGTCCTCTCGACAAAAACAACTTGGCAAACAAACAAAAGTCTATTTTTTTTTACTTTTAGCCAGATGGATTTGCTGATCTAGATGCAAGGTATTTAGGTCACGAGCAACCAACAAACAAAAGGAGATTCCCTCCTTCTCCCATTTCTTTGGTAAGAAACTGGGTCTCTTAAATGCCCAGGACTTCCCTTCAGTGACTTCTTTTGTTGCTGGCAGATTGTGTTTCAATCTGATCTCCCCTCTCTCACACTCCTACAGACAGCACCACCCCACCAGCCCTCGTTTGTCAACCTGTCACGTCTGTGACATGCGTCTGTGACCATGTCAGTGTGCTTTGTCACAATAATCCTGGTGGTCACACAGAGCCTTTGAAGTTAAGGCATACAAATATTTTTGTCCCTTTCTCTTAAGGGAGCTGGTATCTTAGTCAGTTGTCCTCATCTTTGACGTGACACTGTCAAGATTGATAGATCCATCAATTTTAATTGACCTGTTCAGCTCATCCTGCTGGTGACTTCAGGACACTGTACTCCCTGTGCGCTTCACTTTTGAAAACCAGTAAAACATACTCCAGAGTGGATTGATGTGAAATGCCATCATTTCAGCTCTCAAGGGCTTAGACAAACATCTATTTGAATTTCAGGTCACATGGGTTTGCATCCCCTTAAATTTCAGCTCCCACTTCAGTTGAATCCCCAACTTCAAAGCAAAACTTAGATATTCCTTCCTTTCATGTCCAAACTTGGCATTTCCTATTGTTTTGACAAAAGAAAGAAAAATAAAAACAAACTTAGAAGAAAAAGCCTGCTGGAGCTCACTGCCGCTGAGCCTGCACTCCAGTGATGTAAATTAGATGGCAAGGAGATATGACAAAGTGATAAAGCAAGCTTGAACTCTGTGCTCTTCGTGTAACTGGGCACCACTTGCATCTGGGCCTTCTGCAGAGCTCCACTGGAAAACCCCCTTCACCTGATTTTAAAAAGAACAAATCAGCTTTGCTTGGCTTTTGACCCTTTTGCCAGGCATTGAGGTCCCAGCCTTCTTTGCTGCCTCACTCCATGTTGAACCCCTGCCAGCTCGCTGAGTTCCCAGCATCTCGCTCCCCGCTGGTCTGTCTCTCTCTCCCTGCAACTGAAGCGTAACGTGGAGACTGAAAAGATCCACGGCTTTCCAAGTGAACAAGTCAGCGTGAAGAACTCCTGTCAGCTTCCTTTTTTTTTAGGAGACAGTTGCAGCAAGACTTCAGGGCCTCTCTTTTCTCTGTTGACTGCGCCGAGTCAATCAAACATTTGGCCTAGAAGCCTTGAGAAGTCCCATTTTGTGGGAGTTTCCAACAGCACATTCCTCCAAGTGCAAGGCTTTTTGGCTTAACGAACTGGTAGAAAATAGGCCAAGGGTTTCAAAAAATCACCTGCAGCAAAGCCCCATCACTGCAAGGAAGAGGCATAAATTCATCCCTAGTGTCTCTCTACTCTTGCATTTCACTGATGGATTTTTCCTCACCCTCTTGACCCTGCCAGAACAACACTGGGGATCAGCCTGGGCCTGTGCTTTGAAATGACTCATGAATGAGCCAATCTCCCTCCATGTAAATGAGACTTGGCAGGTCTGCACTAAGTGCTCTAAGATGTTTGAGCCTGGAGGGAGTGCAGGGCTCGGGGGAGTGCTAATGGGATGTAATCCGGCTTTCCACTGGTGTGCCGTCAGGACCAAGTCTAGCCCAGGCCTCGCGCCGGCTGCTGCTCAGTGGCCTGTACAAAATGAGCTGTTGGTCTGATTCCTGCCGCTGATGAGTGGCTGTCCAAAGCACAAGACCACCCCACGCTGATTGGCATTCCTGTAGGGAGCAGGGGTAGCAGGGATTGAGCAGCACGGAACGTTAACCCCATTCCTTTCAGGAGATGCTCTGTCCCTACCGTTTAGTGCAGGGCACTGGTCGCACAACTGTAATTGGATCTAAAACCTTCTCCTGTGGCTTCAGCAGGTTTGGATTGTACCCTCTGTGGCACAAGCTCACTCTGCCCTGTTGAGCCTGTCTGCTCACTTTCAGTTTGTTTTTCTCCAGGGATGCCAGGCTTTGGTTTTACATCAGTTTTTCATTTCCAGCCACTGCTGGCTTGGCCTGCCAGCCAGGACCACAACAACATCCAGCTGCATTGCCGTCACTCAGCTTTTTAGTTGGTGCCGAGCCAAATAGGTAGGGCCAGAGTATGAGTGGAAATAAACTATAGGGCTTCTTGCTGTAACTGCCCTACAAGTACAGGAAAACCCATGCCTCACAGAGCAGGAGAGCAGGATCTGTCTGTGCAGACGTGGGCTTGCACCTTTCTTAGATATCCCTGCAAGGATCCAGAATGCTGGGTTAGGCAGATACTGGGTTTGATCAGTATGGCTGTTCCTGGCGTTATAAAAGACATTTATAACTTTACATGTGCGTAGGGTCATACACAATGTATACATCTGCAGGGGGTAAATCACCAGGACAGTAGCAGTCTGAAGAGTTTTCACTCCAAAGATCTGGCACTGCAGCAAGACAGCCATTCATGCTCAGGCTCCTTTATCAAGACTTCAGTAGCAGGAAATCTGGTTAGATAAAAGCAGTGACTTTCCTCTTCACCCAGAATTAACCTTCCAGAGCTATTTAGAGAACATGTTCCACAGACCTTGTTTTTGACCAGAAACATCAGCTCCAAGAAGCTAAAAGAGTGCTTCTATCCTTCTCCAGAGGGCTGATTTTAGGGAAGAGCTGCTGGAAATGAGAAGTGTCTATTTGATTGTAGCATTAAAGAGGGTCAGTACTGGTTGCCTGATCTGCTCTGACATCTTGGCAGGTAGTTCATTCCCTACACTCAAATGAACGAACGCACACGTCCTGTCCTTGGGGTTCTCGTGGAAATAAGCTTGTAAGGAATTTGAGTACCTCTGAATGGTCATGATGGAGCTTATAAAAATACCCAAGAATATTAACTGATGATAATACTTCCGAGGGTGTTTTCAGGATGAGACTCTCCCAGTGCTGTCTTCATTGGAAGTCTTAAATTAATCTTGAAAATACAGTGTGCAACAGGGAGACATTTTCCTTCCCTCACTGTTTCCTTGATGTGTAAACAGAGGCAGAGGATTGCTAAGAACTTAACCTTAAGTGTCTTGCCCAAAGTCCCACAGCAAATCAGTAACAGCCAAAAGTGAAGCTCAGTGTGGTGAGTATTCAGCCACCAGTTCAGCCTTAATTCTTGCTAAAATGATTCCTGCTTCCCAAGGACATGAAGTAACACTGAAAATGCCATCACAGCAAGCGTTCTTTGTACTCCCATCCCATGTTAGTTCCACTGGGAACAGATCACACCCTGGTACGTGGAGATCAATCAGCTTCTGATTTGTTAGCTCTGTAATGACATGCCCATCAACTGAACTGTGTGTCTAGGGCTGAGAATCTCTTCTGAGGAAGACTCACTTGAGGAAGTGTGGAGGTGAATGTTCTGTTGAACCATCCTGTTGAACAAAAGTCTTTGTGTGGCTGGAGAGCCTCAGCACAATGTCCCAACAACTTTCTGGGTTCTGGGAAGTAGAAACTGCAGCTCAGTGGCCCTGTGAGGCCGCGCTAATTGAAGCTCAGCAACACAGGACTTGTGAGATTTGGGCGGTGGGCTGAGGTCCAAGCTCCCTCCATCCATGACTGAGGACCTCACAGGAGGGTCAGTGAGCAAGAAGCTGATTTCCAGGTCAGAGAAGAAATAGTCACTTCGTGTGCCATGTTACAGCCAGCGAGCTTCTTCCTGGTTGTCAGTTCTCTCCTTGTTAGCATGGCTTGTTACCTGAAGCAAATTCAACAACCAATACCTCAAACAGAGCTCAGAGCATAATCATTAGTTCAAAAGAGGCAGAAGGAAATTTTCCCTGTGGACAGATTATTCCACAATGGCTTCATGTAAAATTTCTTCTTATTTTTTCATGAAGAGCTTGGAGATGACCCCAGTTAGAAATGAGATAGAGGACTAAAGAGGCTTTGAGATTGTTCTGATATGGCAGTTGCTATTTTAAGGTAATCCTAAGGCTGTGCTGGGGACTGAAAAATTCTTGTGGCCTCCTTAGACATTCTCATATGTAGGGTTCATCTTCCTGGTAGTGCTAGGGCTATAACTGAAGGGCTATCCCCAGCACCTTTGATTAATGTTCCTAATCCTCTTGTTCACGTTAAATGCCCATTAGATGCTGTCAGGAGAATGGAGCAGAGATAGATGGTGAGCCTCTAATGGTGAGGTTTGTCTTGTGAAGGCAAGGCCACTAGGACTGAGTGAGGCTGGTCCTGCAAGCAGACACTGTGCTCCTTTCACTCACTGTTCAGTGCTGTTAATCCCCTTGCCCTGAATGGTTTCTGCCTCTGCTGGCTCTGTGGACACAACCACATCTGAGCTCACTGATCAACAAAGAGGAAATTCTGGGGTTATCGGAAATTCTGGGGTTATCTCACCTAAACTGGACATCTTGTCTCAAATCCCTTCCATAACTAATGGAGAGAGGACATCTTAGGAGGTCAGCTTATTTCCTCCTAAGATAGGTTTGCACAGTGCACATGTTTGCTTTCCCCTGGAGGTACCCAGATCATTGACATGTGATGGCGTACAGTGGGTGGCTCTTTGTCCTAGTGTGGCCAGTAACTGAGCTGCAGCTGGCTGTTTCTTACTGGAGTGATGTTAATGCTCTGAAGAAGACCCTCATAGTAGGGGGATTGCATGCAGCCTGTTAGTCTGCACCATAACCTGGGCATGTTTTCTTGACAGTATTTTCTTCCAGCTTCTCAGGACAGCCTATTGAAGCCATGCCTTTACTCTGTCTTGTTCCAAAGCTCATTGCAGAGGGCTTCCTTTAGATGCTAGAAATGGTCTTCAGCCTTTGGACTTTGCAGTTTATTATTTTGGCATTTCTGAATGTTTCTTACTGTATGTGGTAACTCAGTGACTCCATACAGTAGTTTGTTTAAGAGGGAAAAATGTCCATGGCAAAGTAGAGAAAATAGCAAACAACAGGAAGCGATGCCAGAATTGCACCTACTTAAGAATGTAAAAAGTGCAGCCGTGAACACGGTGCCAGATCGCTTCTATTCTTGTAAAGTCATCCGAGTTTGCTGTGGAGGCCTGTTTCCTGCCACAGCAAAAGGACGATTTCCTTTTGTAAGCTTCAAAGAAGCACTAGATCATTGCTAACTCCTGTGTCCGTGTCCAGTCCAAGATTCATGCTGCAAGGAGCCTGAGTGAGATTGCAATTGACCTGACCGAAACTGGAACGCTCAAGACCTCAAAGCTGGCCAACATGGGGAGTAAAGGAAAAATTATCAGCGGCAGCAGCGGGAGTCTTCTGTCATCAGGTAGGTCCTTTATCCTGTAACTGGAGAGAATGAGATGGGAAGGTCTGTGGCCATGGTATAATGGGGAGCAGCCAGAAGCTGCACTGCAGAAATGAAAGTCACTTCCCTTCAGCATTTCTGTCTGTCCTGGTGTCAGTCCATCTCTCAGCACATTGCCTCACAAACAGCATAGGCAGGAGCCTGCCCCTCTCTCATTACTGCTGCTCATTTCCTCTTTAGCCCCAGAACGTCATCTCCAACCTCTCACTTGCGAGCTGAGACACGGTCTCTTGTCACAGTATCTGCCATAATCTCCCTCTGGCACTCAGCTCATCCCTAGGCAGGTGCGTTTGTGAAGGAGCCCCCAGCCAGCAGAGAGGAAGCAGTCAACCAGTGCAGCTCATCAGGGGAACTGAGGCTGGACATTGGTGATGTCCCCCAGCAGCGTTGAGGCAGGATGGCTTCCTCACAGAGTGCTCATATGCCTTGCCTCTCTGTTGCTGGAATTTGCCTGGTGTCCCAGGCTCAACAGCTGTTCCTAGCACTCTCTCCACCATACTATGAGGACATAGAGGGTTCTTTTTGTGGCTTAGAGCATCTTCCTGTTACGAGAAAGACATAATCTGTGAAAGAAACCCAAGAGAAGTTGATATGGAGAAGAGCTAGAGTATCAGAAGAGAATGACCAGGAAAGAGGAGTCAGGAACTTGCCTGTATTTCTTTGAAATTCTTCTGTCAACCTACACAGGGCAAGCTGGGTATAAAATAGCACTGAACACCACTCCATCAGAAAGCAAGGATTGATAGTTTGCGAACAGCTTGAAGGTGCTCAGGTGAAAAGCTGTTCATGAGGGCAGAGTTGCTGGTATCACTGTGATTAACACTTCCAGTCTATTAAATGCCCTCTGATAAGCATCACATCGAGTTACCAAAACTGATTTTGTTGAGCTGTGTAACACCAGACAATAACTTTCCCGTGCCTGACAAGGAAAGAGTCCCATCTAAGAACACGCTTTGAAGCTGACTGGTGTAGTAGACCAGCTCTGCATTGCCACATCCTTCATGTCTCTTCAAAGCCGTGCTCTCCTGCATGGAAAACGGCCAGCAAGGGGTTAAAACGTGCAGTGCTTTCCGAGCTCCAGAGCAGCCTGCTGTTCAATTCTTCGACTTGCCTGCAAACAGAGATGCATTTCTGCTCCTCAGGTCCTCCTGATGCCTGTACAATCTGCTGTCTGTGCTTCCCATTGCTCAGGGAGTTGCAGTAGCTGAGCAGCTCCAGGACTGGCGTCGGGTTGTTGGAGCTCTTTGTTTGTTTGGCAATTTCTCCAGCTCTCCCGATGGAAAGGAAATAACATTTAAGTACCCCAAGTTAGTTCTTAAAGTCCTTCCAGAATCTCAGCCTCCTGGGCACCATTCCCAAGTTTGTGGCAGCTACTTGGTAGTAATTTTGTTCTCATGTTAATACACTGATGTTTTGCCTTCTTGGCAAAAACATAGGTGGCTGCTTCAGCCCTCACTGGGAGAGCAGTAGCCAGGTGAAAGCCAGCAGAAAATCAGGCCCATAAAAGCTTGTTTAGGAGCAGCAGCTATCAGGGTTATGTGGAGGGAAATCCCAAACTGGGAGCTGCCCATGCCTTTATTTCTGTAGGGGTTTTTTTTTTCACTCTGCTCAAGTCTTTTCTGCCTGAGCGTAGGATTTGGAGACTCCGCAGAATTGCACTTGTGACTAGACCCATGCAAGGTTCATTGACCAGGTGAGTCATTTCTTCAGGCCTAGGTAGGTGGATTGGTCTACCTAGATACCTTCCTCAGACTCTGTGAACCTCAGTTTCAGTTGAGGAGCTGCTGGTGGGCCAGGCAAGCATGGCTCCCTCCAGGTTTTTGTATTCAGAGATGCCTTTAGGTCCTCCCAGTTATGAGGACAGGGCTCTGACCAAAACGTTAAGAGCTCTCAGGTTTGCTGGTACTGTGTGCCCTCCACCAGCTACAAGTACACTTGTGAAGGGAGGGAAGTATAGAGAGAGGATGTCTGGCAGAGGAGGACAGACAGGGGGAGTTGGAGACCCTGGATTCCTTCCACACAGTCACCCAGACCCCTCTGCTGCAAGACCCTTTCCCTTGAGCCCAGCTGGCAGACGTGACCCAGCCCTGTCCCACTGGACAGGAGGGGGCATTGATGCCTGTCCCACTGGGCACAGCCACCGGCTCTGTCCCAGCCTTTGCATTTCCTCCCATTGTGCTGAATATTATCGGCGCACAGTCACAACAATGATGGGTTATCGCGGTACAGCCTGCGCTGCAGAGAATGAGGGTATATGATTAAGTGGCCACAGTAGATTTCCAGGCTATAAATACCCTAAGTGACTCGAAATCACAGGGGCAGAACTGAATCTCTTTATGTCTCCACTTCCCTACTGTTCTCTGTCCTTCTGCAAATTACTTGCAGCCATTTCCTCTCTTCATCTTGCTCCTCCTCACTGAAGGGGCCGTCAGCACCACGAGGAGCACGCTGAAGCTGGCATATCTCCCCTGGGTTTGCAGTGAGGCTGCAAGGAAGTATTTGTTGTAGCTTCCAGCTGTCGCACTGTCTGGCCAAGATCCTGCTGTGCAGTGCAAGGCAGTCACTGCCCCACATCACTTACAAGTCCTAAGGCACAGCGGCGGGGAAATGGAGTCTTACACAGGGACAGTGACTTCCCATAGTCACAGCAATTCAGGGCCAAGGCCTAAGCTCTTCTGTGTTTGCCAAGCCCATGGTCTCAGTCTGCATCCACTGCGAAGTTGGAAGTTTGATTCCCAAGTGCATTTCTGACAAGCTTACTCTTTAACTTGTGACCTTATTTGGGCTCTGAAGGGGGACCCCCGAAACAGTGGATGACTGGGATTTAGATCATGGATCTTCTTCCTCAGGATCTCTGGGCCATTTCTGGATATATGGGACAAGATTTGTCCAGGAGTGAAAACTCTGCTTTCACGCTGGCATGAATCCTAATCAAAGCCAGCAGTGGTAATTATCAGAGTGAAATCAGGTTAGGTCTGAGGTAGTTTTTTTCTTCAGAGCAGTCTGTGACTGAGGAGCTCTGCTGATCTCCTAGCTAGAGAGGAGCCCTGGTATTGCTGGGTTATCATTGGACTGAACCCCAGACTGCCTTCTTCATCTCAGTTGGCAGAGGAGACGCCACAGAGGAGCACCTCTGCTTTAGCTCTGCAGATGTGTTCAAGGTGTCTGTCCCTCTGAGCCCCCATTCCTTCATCAGCAGTGCCGGTTTCCTGTGCAGGGCCTGTTGCATTTGAAATTGCCATGACAGAGCCCAGCCAACCAGTTCCCTGGCCCCCACCACTCCATATGGCAGCACCAAATCCCAGCTGGGCTGGCCCAGCGGGTGTCAGAGCAGATGAGCAGCACCCACGCGGCCTCCGGCATGGCCCACGAGCGCGGGCACTCGCAAAGACGAGTCACCCACAGGATATCTGAGTGCATCCTGTGCGGAGCAGCTCCAGCTGGGCTCCCACGCACGGCAGAGGATATCTTACTTGTCTGCCAGAGACAAGAGATCGCAGCCATCTGAGGTTGCTGGCTGTTGTGAGCTGACATCCTGGTGTGGTGAGTCAGTCTGGGCTCTGGCACAGAGCAAGCATGGGGGACCTCCCTTCCCTGCTCAGGAGACAGCCTTCCATGGGGACCTTGACCAAAAACGCCAGTGAACTGGAACCAGTGGATGAATGTAGGGTGAAGAGCTCTCCATATTTAGATGTGTTTTTCCTGGAGCGGTAGACTCACTAAATGAGAAAAAGAAGAGTTGCCTGGATGCTTTTGCCTCACTGCTGCACAGCCGCCTTGTTGCATCTCCTCTCCCCTTGCAAGCTGCTATCACTGTGGCAGCCTTGGCTCTCTCTGCTCTTCAGCATCCCATCTATCCTCCCTGCTTGTTTGATCCCTTTTCTAAGCTGACTCCACTCTCCTACAAGAGGTGGAAGAAGTGGGGACAAAGAGCGAGTCACTGGTAGGGCTTTCCTCTTCAAAATGATGGCTAACGTTGTTGGTCTCCTCTCTTTGACAAGCTTTAAAGCAAAGCTTGTCTTGGAGCTGACACGCTTGGTAGCCAGGAGGCCCTGCAGATCTGCACAGGCACAGCACATCACCTTGGTCTGATCTTTTGGGAGTGGGATTCACTTGCATCACATCCCCATCACCAAGACAGTCTTGATCTCACCAGTATTGGAGGGATCAGAAACCAGCCTGTTAGCACTGGTGAAGAAGCTCAGCCATGAATTCTGTTGAAGGAGTGAGTCGGGCAGGGAGGACAACATTCTCCCCCCATTTCACAGCTAACGTTCTCCTGAATGTCAGTGGATGGGGAAATCACCCAGAGAGCCCAGGCATGAAGAAGACAAGTAGAGTATCCACACACCAGTAGGATATTAAGTAGGTGTGCAGGTCAGCAAGACCTGGGTTCCATCCTGTACGCTAAGGAAGAAAGGGCAGGTACAATTGCCTTGGCTTTGAAACTTACCCAGCAGCATCAGCTATAAAACCAGCCCCAATTCAGCAGGTTCCTGGTGCCCACCAAAGAGAGGGCCCTGTGCTTGCTACCCAGTGTGTTTTCACAACCCTTGTTCTTTTAGGGACATGAAATGGTTCTGCAGAAGTGTGTGTTGAAGGGCAGAGTTTGGCAGATCTTTGCACAGCAGATGGGAAGGAGGCTGAAGAAAAATTTTCACAGGAAGGTCAAAATCCATACAGAGAAATGATGTATTTCAGCAATATCACTACTGCATTAGGAATTAGCCCTGACTGGGGGAGATAAAATACCTGAGAAAGCCTCCCAGTCAACCATTCTGTTGCAGCAGGACTCTCATATTAGGACTGATCTTTCAAGACTGTTTTTTCTCTGTTGATGATCCCCGTTGAAAGGCACTAGGCAGCCATGACTCAGTGAGCATCATTTCTAATAAGGCTGATTTAAGGTAGTATCTGCTTGATTGGTTTGGTTTGTGCTGGTCTTTGACTGTTTCTGGGGTTGTTTTTATGGTCTTTTGATTTATTCTGACATTTTTGGGTCAGTTGCCCCTGGGTTTAGAAGCGGGTCTGTGGTCACAGCCTTGCTCAAGGCTGGATTAATACATATTTATAAATAAAGAGCCACTAATGGAAGCTATAGGCACCCAGCAATACAAAGCACTGTTCCCTGCTCCATCACAAGCCTCTCGCATGGCTGTGATTGGCTTGACTGATCAGGTTTCCATTTGCTTTTCACCTGTGAGAGCAAGCAGAGAATACAAGCCATAAAAATATAATAATACACCCCCTAATAGTTCAGCTTTTAAATAGATAGATAGATAGAGAAATACATTTTTTTAAAAATCCCAAACACCTATAACAGAACAGTTTCTGAAGGACAAACTTCAGGAAGATCTGAAGAACTAAGTAAGTCCTGCACTCTACCCAAGGGATCATCCAGGTCACAGAATCACAGAATGTTAAGGGTTGGAAGGGGCCTCTAAAGATCAAGTCCAACCCCCCTGCCAGAGCAGAACAAGTCAGGTATGATCAAGCTTAAAAAAGTTCAGCATCCCAAGCCACGAAATGAATGCTCTGTCCCCTGGCCTTTGAAGCCTCACTACACTAGAAGAGTTTGTGATACAAAGACACACTTGGACAAGGTTAATTTGAGCTGGTTCATTAGTCCCGAGAAGTGATTGGTTTCAGCAGTAATCCCATTGCTTAGTTCAGAATACACCAGTACACTTCCAGATCTCCCCCAGTTCCTTTGCTTTGTGAGAGGGTTGAAGAAGGTGGCAAAATGTGCATGCTCTCTGTGGCCACTGCCACTGACTGCATCAGGGTTGAGACCAGCGTGGTTCTCACATGGGGTAAGCACAGCTGGAGCAGATGCCATGAACTGTCTGTGCTTGGTTTGGGCCCCTAGCAGCTCAGCGAGCAGCCATTCGTTTCCTTCTCGTGGGTACACCCCAAATCAGCGCAGGCGTCTGGCCAGGCTTTTGGCTATTTGGATGCTTTTAAATGTTTCAGCATCTATGCAGCTGCTGTGACAACCCGCCGTGCAAAAAAGAATAGCTTTTAAAAATAAACCTGAGGCTGGTGTGGGGTATGGAGCAGAGGGAGGAAGGAAAGGGGAAGAGCAGTTGAAAGAAAATGTAGGTCATTAAAGTTGTCATAAAAAAAAGGAAAAGGTTGAAACATCTGCTGGAATCTGTGAGCAGCTTTTTACTGGGACTCAGCAGTTTGTTGGCAGTTCAGGTTTTGGTCGTAACTGCTCACCAGGGTTACTGTTAAGAATCACTAAATGCTAGAAGAGGGCTTTCCCTGCCAGTGCAAATACAAGGCTCCCCTAGAATGTGTTGGCAGAATTGAGTTTTGTTGCTCTATGAGAGCAAACCCAAATGAAGGTGACTACAGCAACTGAACAAACATCTTACCGTGAGGTTGTCCTTCTTTGTCTGATGATGCTCAACCTGGCTGACCTTTAGAGAGCCCTTTTTCTACCTCCCCAGCTCCAGGACAGCCCAATAAGGACTGTAACAAAGCAGGGTGGTGTTTCACAGAGTAAGTGCCAGCTGTCTTCCTGTATGAAAACTGCAAAAAACAGTGGCAAAAAAGATCTGTGAGATTGATTCTCTGCTTCCCCCGGGACAGTGCAGAGCTGTTTCATGGCATTGTTTGCCTCAAGCCTCCTTCAATTTATCTTTAACAATCTGCTGGAACAGTAGCAATGAAAGGTGAAGCTGAAAGCACAAATTTCACTGTTTTGCTGCCAAAACAAAGAGTTGTTCCCAGGTTCCTTCCAGAGCTCTGTGAAATGGCAGCAACATTCAACCTCCTCGGGCTGAGTGTTTTCACTGTACGCTTGGAGGCCAAGCTGCAAATATACCTAGAAGCCCCCTGTAATCCCCATCCCACAGGTACACAGAAGATTCCATGTAGCAACCCATTGTGTCTGACTCCTGCAGATAATAGAGATCTGCTCTCTCCGTGCCAGTGCTCTAGAGGGGCAAATGCTAAGCACATCCTGAAAAATCAGCTGCTTGAGTTGAGGACCCCAAAATGGATGCAACCAACATAGCCCTTTCTTTGAGATGCTAGATCTTGGACAGCAATTGATGCACCATCCCAAACCAAACTAAAATCAGGAACCCCATCAATGAGTACCCCTAAAGAGCTGAAATTACAAGTGCTGTCATGACATCTGAGCAACAGAGTCTGACTTGATGCATGGACTTACTTCAGTGGAAGCTGCTGGGCAATTGCCATTAGAAAAGTCAAGCCATTTGGACATCCAGTCTAAATAGCTTGACCTGTATCTTCATAAAAAAACAGCTACTGTCCCAGAAGGACCTGTGGGTCATTGTTGTTCTGGTGAGTTTTACGGGAATCTCGCTAGATAATTTTGTTCCATTACATTTTTTCATAGACCAGGCACTGTAAGTGGATTGAATTAAATGTTTGCTACTAGGATAATTGTGGTTCTTAAGAAGTAGGCTGTATTGTTACATGCTCTCTCCTAGCCTTAATTTCCCCCAAATTAATCTCCAGGGCTTTGTAAACTGTACCATTAATTGCTATTGGGAACTTTCACAGGAATCATATGTCTTTCTTTTTTCCTAGGATCTTTACATGAATAATTTTGTTGCATTTATTTTCTGGATAACAATTATAAAGGCGTGCCCCACTGTCCAATATCTGTCTGTTAGCTTAAACATTAAGAATTTGCCGTAAACAAACATGACTGGGTAACACCTGCTTCATGTCATAGTCTTACTTCTTTTTGGAAGGACTTCATCCAGGCTTTGGTAAAATTACAAGTGCTCCAGATGTGTGTTCTGCTGTCAGCTGGCTTAGTGAAATCATTGTTTATTGATAGGTTCCCAAGAGTCAGATAGTTCCCAGTCTGCCAAGAAAGACATGCTGGCTGCACTGAAATCCAGGCAGGAAGCTTTGGAAGAGACACTGCGCCAGCGCTTGGAAGAGCTAAAGAAACTGTGTCTCCGAGAAGCGGTAGGCAATGGACATTTTATAACCTGTAATGCTTTGTTGCTTGCATTGTTTAGCACGCGGTTGTTGGGAGGCAGTGTGGAGTCATAGTCACCTCTTACAAAGCCCAGTCTACAAAGGCCTGAGGGGGGTCCGGCTGTTTCAACTCCAGATTGCAATTTCACAGGACATTTCCCCCCCCAGAGCAGGGGACTCCATGTTAGCTGGGTACCCAGTTGGCTTGGGACTAGGAGGGTGCTCAGCATCCATGTCTGCTGTTTGAAATTGTGTTTAAAATGCATTCAGCGGTGTTCTTACTGACTCTGGTGGGAATATGCAGCTACCTGGGCATAGGAAGGCTGTCCTGTGTACTGGTAATCACTTCTCAAACACTTTTGACTTCATTAGCAAAAAAAACCCTGGGCTGATACTCTTTCTTCTTGGAGCAGGCCTGACCTTAAGCACTTTTATTCCCCCAGCACATTCTTATGTAGAGCACACAAGGTCTCATCTGCTCCATGTACACTCCTTTCAACCTCTGGCACTGCTGGAGAGGAATGGTAGTGTGGTGGCAGATCTTACAAAGAGGAACCACTGTGGTCATGCCAGGACATGCAGGACAGCTCAGGAACTCATCTCATAACCTTCCCACTCATTTGCCAGTTCATGCTTGGAGTACACAGGAGGCCAGTTTAGAGATCAGTTTAATGTTAGGGGAAGTCATAGCCCCGCTGAAGCTGTGTGTGGAGATTAGCAGCCATGTACACTTGGGTCATTCAGCAATTCCCCTTTGTTTACCACGCCTGAAAATCTGAATTTAACAACAAATCATGATGTGTAATGCAGCAGGAAGCTGGCTGCAGACAGTGGCACCGAGATCTTCCAGTTGTTGCTAAATTTTTGATGTGTATCTCACCTTTGACTGAAATGGAGGAAATAGGTCACTGGTTCAGCCCTCATGGCACTTTGTTTCAATTAGTCTATAGTTTTAACACCAACAAAAATAAGTTGTGCAAAATACCTCTCAACAAAGAAAATCAGCAGAAGTCTCTGCTGCCTCAGTTCCCGATTGACTTCAGCTGATTGACTTCCCTGATTGACTTGTGCTGATAAAGGTTGCATGACCAGCTCCACTCTCCGAAGTCCGAGTACAGAGCTAAGACCACCTGCAGGAAGCAGTCATATGCTCTTCATGGGCTGATGGACAAGGTCTGGAGGGCTCTACTTGTCCTTGAAGGAATTCACCACCCTAAGCTAACACTGCCTGACTGCCAGTGACTAATGCCTTGCAGCAGCACCCAGTGCAGGCAAAGATAGATGTGCCTGTGCCCCAGCTGCAGGAGCTCCCAGCCCAGCACCTTCGCTTTAACCCCAGCCCTGTCTCTGGTGCAGCCTCAGGCACTTTGTGAGCAACTGGGACACAGACAAAAGCTCCCCCTGGGGTGTGGAGCTGGTGGAAAGGAGCGATGTCTCAATGTGTTACAGCAAGGCTGGCCAGAGCCCGTCTGTCAGCACCTTAAGAGCTGGTAGAGTGTTCGTGCTTTCTGTAGATGATCCAAGAGAGGTGGTTGATGGACACTTGGAATCTGACCCCATCTTGCAACCCTACAGCCCATCCATCAGCAGCCCGTAGTTGGAACTATTTCCTCTCAGGCTGTCCTTTGTACTTTCTGCTATGCCAAGGGATTGGCCAAAACAGAGGGAGGAGGCAGCAAAGCAGGAGGTAAAAAAGGGTTAAAAGCAGGGGCATAATCAAATAAGCATGGCCAGAGCCATTCATAACAGTGGCATCAGGTTACTTTGGGCCATCACTACTCCAGTTACTTATTAATTTGGATTACATTTCAGGACTGTGCCTCTGAATACTTTTCAGCTTATGGAGGCAGTAGCCCACACTAATTTTGTTCTGCTCCAATCTTGGGCATTTTACAGAAGATATTAACTCTTTCCCCACTGCCCTGCCTCACATTAAGTTATAAAGAAAATATCCTTTTCTCCCTTGGGAAAGGATACAGGAGTCTGTGTGTTGATGCAGTGTTGGGAGCCACATCTCACTAGAAGGAACGCATTTTGGAAGAAAAGCTGAAATAACCCCCCAGGGCTGGAGGGGCAACAGAGAACAGGACTCTGACACGCTGCAGCAGTGCCTCCCACAAAAGGGGGCTGTGCACGTCGCCACAGAGCTGTGCTGCAAACCCATCTTGCTGGGAATTGCTTAAAGAAAAAATTTGAAAAGGCCTGGTCCTTGTTTCCTAGTGACCTGAAAAGAGTAGAAAGAAAAACCCCTTTAGGGAGCAGGGGAGAGGCCAGGGCAGGCAGGGGCCTGAGCTGCACACTCGCATTAAGGTCAGCTGCTGTTCTTTGGGATTCAGATGATTTAGGTTACTCTGCCAGCTGGATCCTCTCAAGGCTGATGCTAAGGAACACAAAAGCCTTTTGTCCGTCATGGGGAGACTTTTGAGTACAAGGAGTCGGGCTGTGCCTGTAGTGAGGCTCCTGCCTTTTTCTGTAGGCATTTGAATGCCTTCAATTCAGATCTGCGTGGCTGCGCTGTGTAGTCCGGGGGAAAAACCCACAGCATTAACACCAGCAGTCAGTGGCGCTCACTGCTTCCCGTCTTCCAGGTATTCCACAGTTCTGCGGGTTTGCTTCATATTTTGAACAAATCTTTGCAAATAACCCCATCAGTCTGACAAAGCATCATCTAATATTGCTCCAAAGCTGCCTGTGACATCGCTGGGGTTTGGAAGGGGCTCTGATACATGAAGTGTAATGAGACAGGTAATGAGGTACCAGGCACTGCTTTTAGTGACTATTTCCACTGCATTCCTCTCAGACACATCATGAATCAGGTGGGAATGTTTTTCTGTGCGGGTTGTAACCTGCACAGCTGTTGCCAGTGGGGCTTTCTGACTCAGCATCCTGACCTACATGACCTGCATCCTGCATGAAGGCTCTCGGATTTGCTCACCCCCCTCTCAGAAGCAGCTCGGCACACGGAAACTCTTCTTCCCTGCTCACCCTGTAGCAGAGATGAAAGCACGTGTGCTGCAGTCTGTTCAGCCTCAGGCCCCAACGCCCTAGGGATGGGCACCAACTGGAGACCTACCCTGGGCAGGCCACAGAAGTTTGTATTCATGCACAGGTTCAAGAAAAGTTCCCCACCCTCACCACCAAGGTCTGGGCCGAGTTTGCAGGGCTGGTTGCTCTCCTGTATGTTTATCAGCTGGCTGAACTGGATGAGTTGTTAATGAACGCCTGTCATTTTGCAGTCACAGTTGAAGAGCAGTGTTGTGCTTTGCTCTGCTGCGGGATTTCCCAGATCACTAACAGTATTTTCTGCTTACAGGAGCTCACAGGAAAGCTGCCACGAGAATACCCCCTAGACCCCGGGGAGGAGCCGCCTATTGTAAGGAGGAGAATAGGAACTGCCTTTAAACTGGATGAGCAGAAAATCCTGCCTAAAGGAGAGGTGAGGCTGTGCCCTTCCCTTCTTCTCCATGTCCCCATCTCAGGTCTCTCAGATGTCTGTGGTGCATCACATCAGAACCATCAGTTCTACAGTCATTTTTGCTTTAAAGGACTGTAGTTGGTCATGGTGCCTGGGTTTTTATATCTGTCAGAACAGGGAAGCAGCAGCAGAGGTGATGGCCTTAGTTCAGACTTGGAGTAAAGGTTAAACCCTCAAAGTTCAGACCTGGCTTTGTTAGAAGTAACAGAAATAGCCTGGGTGAAAACTGGACCACGACAGTCCAAGTGCTCTGGTGACCAAGTGCAGTGACTTGTGTGAGTAGGGAGCCCATCAGGAGCCTCCTGAGCCATCTGAGCCCTGCTGCTGCCCTGTGTTGTTACTGCAGACAGCCTCTGGCTTCCTGCTTCAGTAGCAATCCGAATTCAGAGCTCCCCTAACTGGGGAGAAGAGCATCACAAATATCCGTCTTAGTCCTGCAACAGCAAGATGAAAGCTTTCTGCTCCCCAGTCCTCAAACAAAAGAGCCTTCATCCCTACCTATGGGGAGCTGGAATTATGTTTTTCTAAGTTTGCCAGGGAGTGTTTGTTCTCTTCCCTTGCTCCCACAAATGTGCTGGGTCAGTGCCCTGAACCGTGGCTGTGAAAACAGGCCTGCAGCAGCTGTAAGGCGGGACCGGATTCATAGAAAAGCTATTGTCTGCAGAGACACATTTGTCTCAAGACACTTGTGTATATCCCAGTCTTGAGTTTCCTTTTTATTTTGGTAAGAGGGAAGGCTGAAGCTGGTGTGACCATGTGGTTTAAGGCTCAGGTCAGCCAGGGAATTAACTGCTTGTCGTTTTGTTGGCGTTTTCTTTCTGCTGAAAAATAAACAGCTGGAGATCTTTAGTTTTGTTCTCAATGAAGCCTGGGAGAGGAGTTCCACCAGAGTCAAATATTCATGAACTAGCACATGTAATTAAGCTTTTCAAAGGGAAGCACGGCTTAGCCGAGTTACTCCTAAAACCCCTGCAGTCTGCTGGCTGCTCAGTTATAACCTGATCTCCAACTTCTGGGGCCAGCAGGTGAGGAATCTCCTTACTCCGGTGGCGAGGTGGAGGTTAGGTGAGGAGAGCATGAAGGTAAAGCAGCTCCTCCCCATTGCAGGCACTGTGCCTTTTGGCATCAGCAATCCAAACACGCTGACTCAGCTTTCCTCTACCTCTCTTCTCATCTGTCAAACTTTTAAGACTGTGTTGAAAACCATATATTTCTGTTCTCGAAGAATGATGTTGAGCTGTGTTTATTTAGCTGCCAGTTTGAGAGCATTTAGAGAGGCCAACGATGATTTTCATCTGCTTTTCAGCCAGCACGAACACTAGAAACTGAAAACAAAAGGTGAAATATTCCCTCCGTTGCGTAAATTCAGGACTCATATTGCCAACTGTGACGAGGAGCTGAAGCAAGGTGCTTCCATCTGAAGGCAGATGATAGCCCTCATTTTCTGAGGCTTTATTTATAGGGCCCTCACTGGAAGAAAACCAACAATCATGGCTGTGAGGAAAATTAAATGTTTTTTCTAAGATATACTGAATGATTTAGAACTGAATCTGTGAAGGCCTGAAATGACAGTTCAGTTCAAACTCCCTGTATGTGACTTGCAGGAAGACTTGCAGGGAAGGGTCCTATTGTATTTCTTAATAATCATCCTGGTCCATAATTCTTAACTCTGGGACGGATTTTACCAGAAGATGGTGAATCAGGTTCCAGGCCTCAAAACGCCGTGGTGTTAAATTCCCTTCTAGTAAGTTTGGCACTGATAGAGCTTATAAACTCTTCAAAGCAGGAGGTTTCTGTTAAAAGGATGGGGAGTGGGTTCAGTCTTCAGCAAAGTGAAGAAAAGGATAATTACCATTTTAAAGCAATGCTGACTCACCACTGACAGTGAAGGGATTTTTTGTTTAAGCCAGAAGCCTAAAATAAAAACTTCAGAGAACAGCTTGAGTCTGATTAATTGCCACGGCATCAGCTCTTGCAGCACACGCTGCTGCTAAACAAAGAGAAAGGATTTGAATTTGCGTAACGGGGATCTCCATGAATATGTGGCTGTCGGTGCTTGTCATCTGAACTCCAACTCTTACCCTTCACTAAAAGTAAAAAAACTTGTTCCCCTAATTTGCAATGTGCTGTGTTCCCCTTTCGAGCAAACTTAACACCAAAAACTCCATCGAGCTGGGGAAGGTAGCCAGAGCTGTTGCAGAATGGCAGGTACCTTTGAAGCTTGGTGGTTGGGGTCCAGGTGCAGACCAGGAAGCTCTGTATCAGCTTCTGCCTTGGCATAAATCGGTCTGAATCCCTTGACTCTGGAGAATAACTGAAAATAGTAGGTAGCTTCCAGGGTGCACCTGGTTGCACGTGAAAACTCAGCAAGGGCTGATGTTAGAGATACTGGTCCTTTTTAGCATACACAAAGCTTGCTGTTCCACACCGCTCACTCCGAAATCACCCTCCTGGCTTGTAAGTCAAGGAGACAATTTCCTGCTGCAATCAGTTGCAGCAGCACGTAATTACTTCAGCTCATTAGTCTCCCCCAGATTTTGATGGCCATACACCAGGGATGAATTAGCCCATCTTCGGCTTTTTTACCCCAAGGAGTTTGGTGGGGGCCAAGTAAACCTGTCAAGAAACTTAAAGCTGCAGCTTTGCATCAATACATAGCACTGATATCAGGTAAGTCTCAAATAAGGAGATAGGGAGCAGGAGGGAGGCAAGTGTTAGCCATAGATGGGTGTAAAATGATGAATGTGTCAGCAGCAGAACACCGTTCAGCTAGGCCCTCCAGCACAGCAGGGTTAGGGATGGAGCACATGTGTCCTCCTTGTGTGGGTCTCCCCACAGCTTCTACCAGCTGCACTCCCAGGCACTCCTGTGAGCAGATAAGGTGAGATGGGTATGCTCAGGGAGGACCTGAGATCAGAGGAGCAGCATGATCGTGGATGCTTTGATGATGGAGAGCCTTGGTTGGAGGCCACTGGCTGGGTTCAGGGGGAAGCCTTTCCATAGCTGGGCCAGGAGGGTTTGGTGGTAGCCAGAATCCACTTTCCTTTCCCCAGGAGGCAGAGCTGGAGCGCCTGGAAAGGGAGTTTGCCATTCAGTCCCAGATCACGGAGGCTGCCCGGCGCCTGGCAAGTGATCCGAACGTCAGCAAAAAGCTGAAGAAACAGAGGAAGACGTCCTACCTGAACGCGCTGAAGAAACTGCAGGAGATTGAAAATGCCATCAACGAGTATCGCATCAAATCTGGAAAGAAGCCAACCCAGAGAGCCTCCCTCATCATAGATGGTAAGTGGGACTTGGCGCCCGTGGCATCACAGGAGGGTCTCTGGAGGGCAGCGAGCCAAATTCTTGCCTTAAGGCCCAGATTTTCCCTCCCTCCCTCCTCTCCCCTCTCCTGCGTGGAGGATCTGTGGGTGCTGGCGGTCGGGCTGTCCTCTCCTGTACCAGTGTGCTGTCAGATGGGTGTCTGGGCTGCGTGCCGCGCTTTTGAGCTGTGCTGGTTCACAGCACAGGAAACAGTGTCGCGCTGTAGATGACAAGCGTGTCAGGAGAGCCGACTGTGACTCCTTTGTTCACCTATAAAACTGCTCCGTTAACATCTCCTCTGGAGCGGGGCTGTACAAATGTAATTAACGTTAGCAGGCTGGGGTGAGCTCTCCAGCTGAAAGGCATCTGTAAAATCCAAGTGGTAGCAGTGTCGTTGCTGTCTTCAAATGCTTTTTTCTTTTTTTTTTTTTTACAATGTGATTCTCAGGGCACTTTATGGTTTACTGGGTTGTTGATTGGTTTTTCATGAAATCCATTAACTTTCTGCTGTGGTTCTTTCTCCCTTGCTGATTTTGCCCTTTGACTTGGAGAGCTTTTCTCTGTGCCTTTGTAGCAGGAACTGAGATTAGAGCTGCTGTATTTGTGACCTGGGTACCAAGCTGCACCACAGTCAGGGATAACAGACAGCCGGGAGGACACGGGATGGGGGCGGCAGCTCAAATGTCTGCACACCAAGGATGTGAAAGCTTCTCCTGCTGCTACAGAGGGCGCTCAGAAAGCTTTCCCCTGAATTACACAGAACTGGTACCTAGTGTGAGCCTTTAGTTAGCAACAGGGCGATCATTTTAAGAAGGTGGAGATCAAACCCAGAGTCCTTAAGGCCTGGGATCTAAATCTCACTAATGGCACCAAGCCACTTTGTATCCTCTGGGGATCTCAGCTCTCTGTTGTGACTCAGTCCTAATCCCCACTAATTGAAACGAGTTAGCAGCTCCCTGAAAGGCAGTCTGAGCTCTGCCCTCGGAGATTGAGAGTGGGCTGAGTCTGTTGTTTATAGGAATCTTACCTCTCAGCAATGTGAGGAGGAAAACGTGGGTGTCTGTTTAAGGCTAAGCTGAGTGGATGAAGGTCACAATGCAGTTCAGCACTCAGTCACTGCAGTTCTTGGGACCATCTGACCCTCTTTATGCTTTCTTCCCTTCAGAAGGAAACATTGCCAGTGAAGACAGCTCCCTCTCGGATGCCCTTGTTCTCGAAGATGGTACGTTGGCTGCCATATGTTCTAGAGGGCAGGAAGGAAACAGGGAGGGATGTGTGAACTCGTGACTGACACTCAAAAATGGAGTAACCACTGTGTGTAATAATCCACCCAAACTTCCCAGTAGCAAAAACCACTTGGTTTCTCCTGACTCTTATCTTGTAGTCAGACATCAGGCCTGGAGCAGTGAGTATTGTCATGATTACTGCTCTGAATTCTTTCAAAAGACAGTTCCAGAATGCCCTTTTTTTTTTTCCCCTCTTATGTTTTTGATTGTTTTAGTGCATCACATGCTGTTGCTGATTTCCCAAAATGGGAATGTCAGCCGGTGCATTTCTGAAAGTTGGGTCTTCAGGTTTCTCCTGAACGCAGCCAGGGAAGCAGGATAAAAAAAAAGTCTCTGGATGTGTGATGGTGTCCCCCAGAGTCTTGCTGCTATTACAGGTATCACACAGCCATCATCCTCTCCCTTCTCTTCACAGAGGATTCTCAGGTCACCAGCACAATATCCCCTCTCCAGTCCCCACACAAAGGACTTCCTCCTCGGCCACCCTTGCACAACAGGCCTCCTCCTCCACAGTCTCTGGAAGGCCTCCGCCAAATGCATTACCACCGCAACGACTACGACAAGTCCCCCATCAAACCCAAGATGTGGAGCGAGTCATCCTTGGACGAACCCTATGAGAAGGTCAAGAAACGTTCTTCACACAGTCATTCCAGGTGAGCCAGCTATCTTGAAGCTCCACCACAGAGATACCCTCTGCTTTTAGGAGGGATGGGTGTGAGCCTTTTCAAAATTTACAAAGCCATCCCTTACTAAAAGGAGACTTCTAAGTGTTTTGGCCAAGAGGCATGTCATAAAAACAGGCTGCAGCCACATGACTGCTGCTTGGTATCTCAAGGTTATATTAAAAAAAAAACATTAACAGAGGAAGGTAGTGGATCATCTGAGGGCTTCGACAGGGCTTGGCCTTAACCTCTAGCTACTGCAGAAGCACATGCTCTGGGTTATAGCTCAGAGCAGCAGCTGACCCAACTCCCGCTCATCCCCGTAAGATCACAGGCACATGCCTGAGATCTGGAAAGAGGTGTGGGAGCCCCTTCCCCAGATTCCTGCCAGGGAACTGAAGCAGGGTGTTTGCTCTGCAGCAGTCACAAGCGGTTCCCCAGCACCGGGAGCTGTGCCGAGGCGGGAGGGAGCAGCTCTCTGCAGAACAGCCCCATCCGGAGCCTTCCCCATTGGAACTCCCAGTCCAGCATGCCGTCGACACCGGATCTACGGGTACGCAGTCCGCACTACGTCCACTCCACACGGTAAGGCTGCCCAGCTCCACTCTCACCTTGCTTGCCCCAAAATAGATATCCTTTGCTTTATCCTTCCCCCAGGATATGAATTAATTCCCAGTTCAGGAAAGGACACAAACCAGTCCTGTTCATTTAAGAGGCTTGTGTACTGTTGCCAGTAGGTATCTGTTGCCAGTAGGTATCTCTCCTAAACTGAGATCCTGAGATCCTGAAATCATTTCCGATAAAATGATCCTGCCCCTCATCTGTCCTTCAAAGTAATCAAGCTTTTCTTCCATTGTGATGTTTTATCTCAGCGACTGCTTATAGGTGCTTACAAACCCCACTCCACTTTTAAAGGGATGTGCTACTACTGAAATTCTGCAGTAGGTTCCTTCATGGATCCAGCTGGAGATGACATTTTGGCTCCTGTCTGATCCAAAATGTTGGGTACTGTTAATTCTCTCTCGGACATAAAATGTTTGCACGCGTGTGATCAGAGAGAGCCTGTATAAAGCAACTGAGGGCCCATGTGGAATAAGGCATCAGGGCTGACAGAGGAAAGAGCTGAAGTGTGTGAGGGAGGTAATTTGATGTTCACGGCCCAGTTTGACTCCACTTTTCAGCAGGATATCTACAAACCGCCCAGCTTCGTTGCTGTTTGGCTCTCATGGCAAACTCCATGGATGCTGCGGGAAGCAGAGCTGAGCCAAAGCTGTGTGCTGCTGGGTATCCTGCCCTAAGGGCTAGTGCTAACATCGTTTAGCTCGGCGTAAATCAAGAGTCATGCCAACACATCCCATCCGAGCTGGGCAGTGGCAATACAAAGCGTTAAGGCCCTGGGTTAAGTTTGTTACAAGTTTCTGGCTGGGAGTACCTTTCAAGAGTGCAGCGTTTGTTAAAACTGGAGCTGAGCTGCGTGAGAAAATGAGCCTGGCACAGTGCTTGAGAAGTGGCCTTGACTGGGTGGGGCCATTTGGGTGTTTGAATCAACCATTGCTCAGTCTGTGGCTCCTTGATTAGTTGCAGGACTTGGCCTTGGCCATCTGTCATGCGGGTGGGTGACTTGTCATGGGGCGTTCCTCCTCCTTGAATGGATGGCTGAAGCTCTCCAAACAGGGTGAATCAAGCCTTGTAAACTTGCAGTCTGGGGAGGTTGCCTGAAGGGCTGTCACCCACTGACAGTATTACACGTGCTACCCGTGGCTGGGCCCCAGTGAATCCCAGCTGCTTGACAAAGGTGACTTTTTCAAAGGCTAGTAGAGAAATCGCCGCATTCTGGGCTAAGTACGGGCAGTCTGTCTGTCTTGGTGGTTTGTACCTGTGCAGGCCATTCACGAGCCACTTGCAAGGGAATCCCCCCGCCTTCGAAGATTTGCAGAGCTGGAGTGAGGTGAACCTGGTAGCACAGGGACGGTGTTGATTCAGACAGCTCTGTGACAGGGCCACACCAGCAAAGCTGGGGCCTGACGTCCCCAGGTGTTGCCCTTTAGACTGGGTCTTTCCCAGGGTGTCAAGCTACAGAGGGATCGGGCAGGGCAAGGGTTTATGTCCCACATGGTGCTGCAGACTGAGTGCCACCACTAAGGAGAATGGAGAGGAATGGGAATAGGACCTAAATGACCCGAGGACCCTACAGCAGAGAAACAGGTTGCTCTGCAGGCAGCAGCCCCACGCAGTGCTAGAGGGATAGAAGTTTTCAGTGCCCTCAGATTCCCTTGCCAGTGAGGCTGGCGTTCTGTGAAGAAGGGGATGGGGACTGCTTCATCCTATTGACTTACCAGCCTGGATTTTTTTTTTTCCTGGTACCTGCAGGTCAGTTGACATCAGCCCAACGAGACTGCACAGCTTAGCTCAGCACTTTAGACACCGGAGCTCCAGTTTGGAGTCGCAAGGCAAGCTCCTCGGCTCAGAAAATGAGACAGGGAGCCCCGATTTCTACACCCCAAGGACTCGTAGCAGTAACGGCTCTGACCCCATGGACGACTGCTCCTCCTGCACCAGCCATTCCAGCTCTGAGCACTACTACCCTGCTCAGATGAACCCCAACTACTCCACCCTGGCAGAGGATTCCCCATCGAAAGCCAGAGAGCGGCAGAGGCAAAGGCACAAATCTGCGGGCAACCTGGTCTCTTCCAATTCAGGGAGCATGCCCAACCTGGCTGCGAGGAACGGGACGGGGCATCACCGCGTCTACCTGCACAGCCAGAGCCAGCCCTCCTCCCAGTACAGGATCAAAGAGTATCCCCTGTACATCGAGGGCAGCTCCACACCCGTGGTGGTGCGGAGCCTGGAGAACGACCAGGAGGGACACTACAGCGTGAAAGCACAATTCAAAACCTCCAACTCCTACACAGCGGGGGGGATGTTTAAGGAGAACTGGCACGGGGACGAAGTGGACTCCGTCAGGCTCACCCCCTCCCGCTCCCAAATCATAAGGACTCCATCTCTGGGCAGGGAGGGCCACGAGAAAGGCTCGGGTAGGACTGCCGTGTCGGACGAGCTGCGGCTCTGGTACCAGCGGTCCACGGCCTCCCACAAGGAGCACAGCCGCCTCTCGCACACGAGCTCCACTTCCTCGGACAGCAGCTCCCAGTACAGCACATCTTCGCAAAGCACCTTTGTGGCGCACAGCCGGGTCACGAGAATGCCTCAGATGTGTAAAGCGACATCAGGTGAGAGCTGGGCCCGGGCGGAGGGGACAGGGGCTTCATGCAGTGCCAGACTCCAGCAGGTTATCTGGCCTTCACGTGCTGCTCACCAGGCCTGTAGGTGTAACGCTGGCCAAGCTTTGTCCAAGACTCTCATTGGGTGAGAATTTTTTTCCGTGAAAAGAATCACTTTGTAATGATGGACTCAAAAGTCAGGGAGGGACCAAAGCCCCTCTTTCCTCAGAGTGCAGTTGGGTGATGGCACTAGGGGCTGAACACAGAGAAACCATCAAGTGGTGGCTCTTGGTAATCACAGCAAGGGAACCAATGAAGGAAGCGGGGCCTCAGCAGAGATTAGGAGAATGCATGTCCTCAGTGAAACACCAAAAGCATGAGAAAGGTTAAGTTGGGACCATCCCAGCCCCTGCAAAAATGTTTAAACGATGACATCTTTGTGCACCACCGACACTTGGTTTTCCCATGCAGCTCCAGTCGCTCTGCTGCCAGTACCCTGAAGTTTGTGCAGGACTGTGCCTCTCTCGTTTACAGAGCTTTACACTCCTCTGTGCTGTTCATGTTCAAGGGTGAGAAAACAGCCAAATTCATTAAACTGAGGAGGCTACTGTCTATTATGAAACAGTCCAAGGTTAAATATTTACTGGCCATCAGTCACTGCTGGGCAGGCAAGCCAGTTTGGATAGGTCAAGGACTTCCTAAAAACCTGAATCCAGCCCCATGTGGAGGGAATTGCTGGTTAATCAGTCTGCACTATGCCCATTGCCACTCTTCCATGTGCCTCAGCCTTGGCATGGGAGACACCGTTGCTCTGGCCTCATTCGCCACAGGCCCTCATGGCCTCCCTGACCAGACCAGTGCATCATCCATCCCTGCTGGCTGTTGGTCTTCTGACATCCCAGCATAGTGCCCAGTCTGCGGCGGCCACCACCTTGACACCAGTGGGGCTCTGTACTCGCTGTCACTTCCAGCATGGGGTCAGAGAGGTGGTTTGACACCAGGCTCCTCGTGGGCCACCAGCAGCTGCCCAAATTTATGTGTGATGCCAGTGCTCTGGAGGCCCAAATGTTGACCAAGACCCAACCAAGTAGCTGCTGGACCTGTCCTGTGTCTCCATGTGAAAATCTGTCTTTCCCCCTTCGATTAATGGACACGCGTGTTCCACCCAGCAACAGAAAGTGCTTGAACACAGGCAAGCTTTGCCTTGCTTAGCTTTGGAAACTGTACCAGTTCAGTTAGGTAATCTAGAAGGGAAAATGGCGGGGCTGGGGGGAGAGCACATAAAAAGCACTGTCCATCAGTCCATCCCCCCACCCAGCTGGGTCTTTAAACATGATACTCGGGCAGCGCTGTGGTTAAGTGTGCTCAGTAATCACAGCTCGTCGTGACCAGTTGGCAGCACAGGTTAGTTTTGCGTTCAGAGTCAGTTCCCAGTTACATCTGTGGGAAGATGCTGACCTCAGGGGCTGGCGGCTCCAAGGAGCAGATTAAAATTTGTTTTTCTTTTCAAGTGTCATTTGGCAGCAGCTAAAGGATTTAACAGCACAGAAGGGGGTGCCAGGTAGAAACATCCATCATTTTAGCTGATGAGCCCTAACCGATGGGTCTGTTGGACTTCACACTGTCCTTCAGAGAGGATCAAACTTCTAGGCATAGATTAAATTCGGAGGGTCAGCATGGTATGGACTTGAGGGGGAGGAAAGATTGGTCAGGTGGATTTCTTAGCTGCACCTTCCCTAGGGAAACCCCTCCGAGAACCACTGCCAATGGTACGTTTTCAGTCCAGCTTGATTCTGTCTTCAGTGAAGATAAGACTTCCTCTGGTCCTGTAGTAGTAGTGTCATCAAAGCCAAACTTGTTCTTCGCAAACGCACAGCGAAAGGTAGTTGTAGCTTTTGAAATCTCCAGAGCTATCTCCTCCTTTGCACAGGAAGCAGTGTACTTGTCCAGACTCCCGCTGCTGCCAGCTCTGGCACCTGGGGACACGGAGCATCTCCCACCACCCCTGGAAGCAGGAGGCTGAGCCTGACAGCCTGAGCTCCTCCAGTGCAGGTCCTGTGGAGATGTGCAGCCAGCCCTGCCGGTCCAGGCAGCAGCAAAACCGATGAGCTTTCATGCTGGGAGAAGGGTGGTGTTTCCCAGACGGGTTCAGGAGAGTCTGGGTGGTTGTGTCCAGCTGGAGGCCGGGCTGAAACAAAGCGTTCCTGCAGAGCTGAGGACAGATCCAGCCTGTGCCACGCAGCAGTGTCAGCAGAGGGCTGGCTGCTCCTGTGCCACGTTTGGTCACAGCCATCCAGGAACAGGATGAGGTCTGACTCCCAGGCTGTGTTTACTCACAGCTGGACACGCTTCTGCTGGTCTGACCAGCTGGTGCTTCTGACCCACCCTGACCCTTGTGCCCTCACCTCACTGTTTTTTCCTCCACCCTTTGGTTGTTTTTCAGCTGCCTTACCTCACAGCCAGAGGAGTTCAACGCCATCGAGTGAATTAGCAGCCACGCCACCGGGCAGTCCCCACCACATTCTCGCATGGCAGACTGGGTGAGTGTCTGTGGGATCGTGTCAGAGGATTCACCTCACTCCATACCTGCAAGAAAAACCTCCCTGTACATGAGCAAAGGGAGAGCACAGCTGTGGGGCACATGTTGCAGGTACTCCAGAGCCTGTACCCACACAGAGCCTTTCCAGCCTCCCACCTGTGCTCTCATAGCAGTGGAGCTCTAGCTGAGGCTGGCCAAGGCATGGCACTGCTCCAGGCAGGGCTGGATCCACAGGGACAGAAGGTTCTTCCTCTTCAGACAGTCCCCTTTTTCGGCTACCACTAACTTAAGGTGCTTCACCAAAGCATGAGTGAGTCACTACGTGCAGGTAGCCATTACTCAGTATAGTGATTGGGTTCTTTGGCACCTGTTTGTGTGGCAGGGAGTTCCAGGAGTAAAGAAAAAGCCTTTTGCAAGCTCCCCTGGGTATTCTCGAGCAATCTCCTGTAACATGTCCTGCCACATGAAATAAAGATCACTTCCAGATCCCGTCCAACTCGGCACATCCCAGTTTTTTGCATCTAAATTGAGTTTGGCGAGATCAGCTAGAAAGTTTCAGACTACAGTCCTCAAAATAATGTAGGCCCTAGAGTAGGAAAACAGGTATGATTCCCTGAGCTGTGAATTGGGACTGGTAACTTTGCAAACACTGCACTGTTCAGCCACTGGAAAATCTCATGGTCTTTAATTTCTTCTGGTCACCTATGACCAGGTTTGACCTCTGGTTTTAATCCAGTGCTGCTTGTGACTACACTTGGAAACAGAGACGAGGAGAACCATAACCACAAGCCCCTTAGGCCTACTTAAATTCATGTATTTGACCTCCAGCCTCACGGTCTTTGCAGGTGCCTCCAGCTCCATTTCACAGAAAGCCAAGATGGGCAAAATGGCAGCTGCCTTTGCTGTACGTGGAAATTCCCATGGTTAAGGGGTTGAGTCTAGACTCAAATCTCAGTCTCCATCCCAATCGTAATTGCTCTGAATATCACCATGATGATCACAAATACTGGGCAGCCAGCTGAGAAATCTGTTTGGAAAAGCCCGACTTCGATTTTCCCATTCAAGAAAACTGCTCCTGCCGCTCTCTCATAGCAAAAATGCGTTGAGCCAAATTCTCAGCTGGTGAAAGTGAAGTTACCTAGATTTATACCTAGATTTACAGCTTAGGCCCTCCACCAACAACCAGTGCAAAAAGACTGGGAGACAGGGTAGCACTTATTTCATGCCCAAGCGTAACACCCAAGGCATATGTGTAAATACAGCAGGAGCAGAAGTCTACCATGACACAAATCCCCCCCGCAGGAGCAGGCACGACTCGAAAGATTGACAGTTCTCCCCAACATGTTTTTGTGTCACTAACTTTTTCTAAAGATGATTCATCATTTTGATTTCCCACCGGATTAATAAGCTCATAACAATGTCTGTGTCACTTCTTTTCTTTAACATTTCCTCTCTCCTCTTTCCTCCTATTTTGCTCTCCTTTGTTCAGAGAAGCAACAGACAACTCACCCACTATGGATGAGTCTCAGTCTCCAACCCACCAAAGTACTGATGAATAGAGGTATAGTAAGGGAACGTTTTGTTCTTTGATCCTTCTGCCTTACAGCCCCCGAACGCACCGCGAGTAACCGGCGTCCCGCTGTCCCCCAGGAGCAGCCCTTTTAATTGTGTGCCTGGTTTTTTGGCAACAAGGCTGCCTTCAGCTCTTGGAAGAACAACTTGAAAGCATCTCAAAGCCCTCTCTGTGCCTTTTCAGCACGCTTACAGCCGTGGCGCTTTCCCCTGTGGAAGTGGACCTCGGGCCAGCCCTCCCCGCCTTCCTGCGGAGGTTGGACAGGCACAGAGAGCAGGCGGCAGCGACAGATCTGTGGCTGGGGACATTTGAAAGCACCGTGGGCGAAGTGCTGCAGGGAGAATGGGGGAGCAGCGTGGTGGTGGTGAGACGAGCTGGGGAGAACAGGGGCCTTGGAGGACCTCAGCTGAGCTCCCGGCAGCGCTCCAGCCGTGGCACCGAGCAGTCCTCTCTCCCCCTTCCCCACCACAGAGCAGACTGGGAAGCAGAGGCTGCTGGCAGTGGTGAGGTTTCATGGAACAAGGAGCAGCCCTGGCCCCGTTCCTGTGGGAAGACAGAGTGGGAAGGGTGGAGGGAACAAAAAAACCCTCAGAGTATTTCTATTTTAATTAAACTGCTGTCACTGTCTGACACTCTCATTTGAATCTACAACCATTCACAGCTGGCATCTGTCAAGTATTTCAAGCCCATCTTTCTAGAGATAACCCATAAACCTTTGTACTCCAGCACAGAGATGGGGAAAAAAAAATCTCTTTAACATGCAGATGGTGATGCCCTTGCTCAGGTTGCTCCCAGACACCAGACCCAGGTAGAAAACAGGACAGAGGAAGCAGGAACTGCCAGACTGCATCAGAAGTAAGATCAGTCCTGGGAGGCAGGGAGGGAGCGGAGGAAGGGGTGAGAATCCCACAGGAAAGAGAAAGAAAATGTAGCTCCCACTTTTGGCCTCAAAACAATCTCTAGTTTGGAAGTTGGTTCAAATCAGTGTGTGAGGGAGAGATGTCAGTTCTGAATATTATTATGCAGATCCAGCAGTCACTCTTCAAAATACCAACAAGATTTTGACCTCAGTGTTCTCCTCTGGCAAGGAGCTCCCCAGACTAAGCCCGGAGCCAGCTCCGGTTGGAGCTTTAGGAGAAATAGCACAGAAAATTCCCATGAAGTGTCTCATCTGCTCTGTGCAAGCAAACAAAAAGCTATGCAGCAGAAGCAGCAGCAGCTTGTCAAGATGAGGACTAGGCTACCTATGACAAAACACCAGCCTTTCCACAGTGGACTTGGTTCCCGCTCACCAGTTGCTTCCTAGAAAACGTATCTCTGGGATTGCTGGGTGAAGCACAAGCCTCTGCCCAGAGCAGAAGTGCTGCGGGAAAGCACCACCACCCTCCTCCTTCCACATTCCCACCAAGTAATGCCATCTGTGTCTGAGAGGGTTGCTCTGAGGACTTCCTCCCTGGAGAGCACCTTGCTGAAAAATCTCTTTACCCCAGCTTACTACCGGTCAGGAGAAAAAGACAGAGCCCCTTAGGCAAGGCAGAGCTGCTGCAGTACCCCCAGAGGGGAGAGGCCACACACAGAGAAAGTGAAGGAGTTGTGGGACCACTTGTGATGGGATGCACACAGCTGGTGGGGTCAGCCACAAGCTCTCACCCTCCAGCAGCTGCTCTGCTCTCATCTAGCACATCCCCTTCACGAAGCCTCTGCTACTGGCCAGCCAGTTGAAAGCACAGCAACTTCGCCTGTGGCCATTCATGCATCAGCTGAACTCTGGGGAGGCTGCTGGAGCTCGGCTTTCTCCTGCCTTTCCCCTGCCTCCTCACACCAGGAATGTTGCTGGGGTGAATGGGGCTGCTGGGCAAGAGCAAACTGGGTCAAAGCAGGGTCCTGCATGCTCAGCCCACCCCAAACCTCAGCTCTGGGGAGTACCTGCAGAGCACAGAGGGGTCTGTGAATACCCAGCGTTCCTTCCCACCTTTAATACGATGTTTAATGCCCATGATTGAACTTTCCAGGAGCCCTCCTTGTCCTAACAGAGTTTCCTTTCTCCCGCAGGAGCTACAACGATAGCTGTTTCCTGGATTCTCCCCTCTATCCAGAATTAGCAGATGTCCAGTGGTATGGGCAGGAAAAAGCCAAGCCTGGGACTCTAGTGTGAACCCCTGACCTCAAGATAATCACATCAATGCCATTCTGAGATCACCTCACTGCCTCTCATTTGCCTTACCCAGATGCACTGTCACCCAGCACCAGCTTCAACTCTAAGCACTTTCCTCGCGATGCAATTCAAGACGCCATTTAGGGAACACCGGCCCCGAGACACCCACCGCCACGCCGGCGGACCGCAGCGCATCCCCTCGCCAGACTGGTGCACGGCCCTCCCACGCCCACGGATGAGCAGCCACCTTAACAGTCACACGGCAAGTGAAAAAATTATCTTCCTTTGAAACAACGGAAGCCTTTGAAGGCTTGCGCCAAATCTCGCTGTTCCGTGGCAGGTAACAGCAGTAAGATTTCCATGGCCTGCGATCTGAAGCCAACAGAGCATTAGTTTAAAGGGGGGGGTGGGGAGGGGCAAAATGGGACAGAGGCCGAGCAATGGGTATCAAAAGTCCCGAACCAGTAAAACCCCGTCACTTCAAATATGTGTCAGTCTCACAGTCAGACCTGCACTGCCAAAGATTGGCGCGAACGTCGGCAGGACGGGTTTGCTCAGCAGTTGTAGCTACAAGAACATCTCTCTGTTACAACTCAATGGCAGCCACGACCACCTCCTGTAAAACGGCATTTCCTTCCTCGCCTTGAGCCCGCCTACGTGCACGTGAAGTGACCCCCTGTGCTGACACGCTGGCGGCCTGGGCTGGTGTCGCAGCATCGCTGTCTACAAGCTACTATGAAACTGGACAAACGAGGTTTACAAAGGCATTACCTGAAGCAGCGGTGAGTACTGGTACTCACAGCATCTCTGTGGCTGGCATCGATACATAGAGAGGTTGGGGTTGTCCTGGTTGTCTTTTAGTACTCTGATGAGGATAAAAATTGCCAAAAAGAACCCGTCTTCAAACAGCTACAGCCAGTAAGCTCTGACTGATTTCTGCACAAAGCGTTCACATGACGTGAAAAGGAAAGCACATCGCAGTCTGACTGACACGGGAAAGCTGCAGTCACATACCCGTTCCGCTCATCTTCCTTCGTTAGCACCAGTGTAGCAAAGGGCTCGTCACCGGGCGCGCGGCTGTGTGGGAGAACCGGTCTGTCAGGAACGCAGCGGGAGCTGAACAGCCGGCAGCAGACCACGCAAATCTTCCCACTGCCAGAAGCGACCGCAAGAAAGAGAAGCAACTACGTTGGGTGTTGGGACGCAAGCGAGAGCTGCCTGCTGAAACCAAAAGGAATCGTCCGAGAGCGTCACGGAAGGAGCTGCAAGTTTACACGTACTTTTGAGCAATGCTTTATACACGTCAAGCCATGGAACTCTAAAAGGCCTCAAAGACACTTTTGTAACGAACCCGTGCACAATCTAGGTGGATGTTGAAGCTGGCACATCTAGTCTTCATTGCGGTGCTACGCTGTTTTTATTGCCACAAGATGGGGGGAGGTACCCGGCCTTCCCCCGTTTGTGCGTGCAAACGATGATTTCCTATGGGAAAGGCATTAAACGAAATGGCTGGAGGGGGTTACTTTGTGAAAAGCAGAAACTGAAGTTAGCTTTAGTTTAAGAAAACAACAACAACAACAGGAGTGCGAGTGTGCGTGCGTGTTCCAAGAATAACAGTGGCGTCTACCAGACAAAGTAGGGCAAAACGTTTAAAATTAAACAGCGCAACTTGGCGGGGCTGCCACACCTTTTGGGATTAAGATTGCTGGAAAACTGCATTCCAGGCTTTTAAAGAGAATGGGGTTATCGTAACGGGGCGGGGAAGGATGGTGGGGTTTCTAAAGAGTAATGCGAGCGGCTCCTGCGAAAACCATTCTGCAACACCCGTCAGAAGCGCTTGCTTCGGTGCTCTGCGCTCGTCTGCCCAGCTGCTGTCTGGCGTCCCCAGTAAGGCAGGGGAGGTGGCTTTGCTAAGATGGGGACAGCGGTGGGCAGCAAAGGCTGTTACTCATCCAGGGAAATCCACAGCAGAGACGGGAAGAAACTCCTTTGTGTTCGAAGCATGAATGAGTGACCCCTCTGAAAAAAAAAAAAAAAAGGCACACCCTCCTGTATACTGGGGAGGGGCTCTTAAAGGCAGCCGTGTGCCTCCTGCTTCTGGAGCTCCACCGCGGGGCACCGCGGGAGCACGACCCCCTTCGGCAGTAACCGAAGTAACTGAAGCCTCGTAAGCGACTGCTGGAAGGACGGGGAGCCATGAGATCGCACCCTTTATCTGGACCTGCAAAATGCTGGTTTCACCATCTCTTTGTGCTTTGGGGTCTTGAACATGGGAATTATTTCAAGCTCCTAATTGGCTTTTTAGCTGGATAAGAGATAGCACCGGTTAGTGACATTTACTGATAAGATTCGGTAGCTAAAGTGAAAGGATTAAGTAAGGACCAAATTAAGCAGCAGCAAGTAATTTAGCCCATGGATTTTTAGGGGCTCTGAGCAACTGTCTGTTTTCTTTTTAATTTCCCTGGTAAGTGGTTTTGGGTTGGTTGTTTGCTTTGGGTTTTTTTTTTTTCACTGTGTACCTTCTTTTAATTAAAAAGAATTCAACAACAGTGGCACTGTGAGGCCTCTGGGCACAAGAAGAAACATTAATTCCTCCAAGACCACATCTGCAGTTTTGCAGCAAAGGTTAAAAGGTGGCAGCCCCGAAATTGGGGGGGGGGGGAATAAATGAAAAAAAAAATGGCGAGCCTGAATTGTAACAAGGCCGAGTAGGAAAA
>JAAGNO010028797.1:0-31841 GCA_033439905.1 Ceryle rudis
AATGGCAGATCTTCACAGACAGTCTCTGCTTCCAGCAGTGATAACGCTCCACATTTAGAGCTACTGCCAAGGGGTGGGGGGTGTAGAAAGGCTCTTGCTTATACTTGCTCCTGTGCAGACCAGGGTCACTGCTTAATCTTGTGCCCCATGTTGGGGTGCACCTGTGAGGAGGAACAGCCAGGACAGGGGACTCTCAACTGACCAGCAAGGAATTCCATCCTATGTAAGGTATGTTCAGTATAAAGCTGAGGGATCATGAGGGTCAAGCTTCTTCTTCAATGGCTGGTGTCCAAGAAGGGCTCTGTCCATTCTGCCTTCAATCTTGATCGCTGTGTTCTGGAATCCAGTTCCCCTTTGCTGCTGAGTCCAGACTGGGACTTCCCCAGTGCCTGCTCTGCAGCATCAATGGCGACAGTGATGTGACTGCCATCAGGGGGTTGGGTTCAATACCAGTTTTGTATAGATCTCTATATATCCCATTTTGTTACTATTTTTATTAAAGCAGTTTTAGTTTTCTTTTCCATTCCATAAGTGTCTCTCTCTTATTCCCCTTCTCTTCCCCTTTGGAAGGCAGACTGGTTAATAGAGAGAATCTGTCATTCGTGTAGTGGCTGGCCCAGCCCTAGATCTTGACATTCAGAAACAAGTGCACTTTCCCTTGCTCCAAAATATGGCTTAGTTTTACTTCACAAACTTTTTTTTTTTTAATATGCTTTAGAATTACACCACAATTTTTTGTCATGATTCAGACTAGCTCACTTTAAAAAGAGTTGTCACGTAGAGGGGTTGTTTCTTACAGAAAGAATGACAGGTTTATTCCCCCCTGCAGCAGCAATACTAAAATATGAATATTCAATGGTAAACTGTCAGAAGGCTCTGAAAACCTCTTGCAGAGGCCCCAGGGTCACCCAAGATACGAGCCTCAGCAATGAGCATCCTGCTGTGCAGCCCACACAGGATTGCGGGCACCTCCTGTGCAGCCTTCACCTCAGCTTCGTTGAAGCCACCTGCTTTTGTAAGAATTCTACATTCTTGGAGAAGCCAAGTTTCTAACGAGGACAAAAAAAAAAAAAAAAGAGAAAAAAAGAAAGAAAAAAAGAAAAAGAAAGGTAGCTTAAAGGAGTAAACAGGGGAAAAAAGGAAATCACACTCCTAAAAAGAAGAGACTTTCAAATGGAAAACTTGCACTGAAGAGAGGGTCATACTGTGCCTCTCACTCCTGAGAGCTGCTGGCTTTGCAGGAGAATGCTAGAGACTAGATGCTTCAAAGGCATCATCCCTTCCAGCTGAGCAGTGCCAGCTTTCATACTGGGCTGAGCATCCCGGAGTGCAGCTTAGGGACTTCAGGACCTCTGTCTCTGGATCATGGTCTTCAGAACAAACTCGCTATTTCTGGTTCTCAGATCTTCAGCACCAGCCTCCACTGCATGTTGCAAAGTGTGCAGGAAATCACTTTGTAAAACTGTTGGAGGCATAAGGCAGCAGGAATCAAAGCACGGCAGGAGTGCTCATGTGCTCTCTGCTGCTCCTAAATTTGGCATTCCTGCTCTCCAGTTCCAATTCCATTTTTTCCATGCTCTGCTTCACTACTTCAGTTTCCTGAGGTTAACGATGAGGTGAAAATACAGCATCCCATTAAAGAGGCAATAATCACAAAAATGCTAGACCCAGAAGGGATGGAAATATCTGGCAAATCCCCCTTGAACTTTTATCCCGTCTTCCTTTTTCATTCATGGTAAGCCTGCCTCAGTCCCCCCTTAGAGGCTTTCACGACATCCCTCTAACCCATATGCCAGCTGTTTTTCTTTGAGCAAGACGTACTGACCCATTTACAGCTGCTACATTTAGGGGACAGACAGAAATAGCCTTTTTGCATCTCTTGGTGTTCTGTGAAGACCCCAGAACAGCAGCTCCCCCATGGATGTGAACAGCTTCATCTTCCCCACATGGTGAACGGGCTGCACCTGTTTAAAGTAGGTGGCTTTACCAAGACACTCGAGCTCTGTGCTCTTTAGGAGAGTGTCAATGTCACATTCCCTTCCACGTGACACCAATAACTGAATAGGAACTACAAGTGGATGGAGATCTTCCTTTTGTGCTGCAAGAAAAACATATCCAAGGAAAAAGCTACTACTTACTGAGACAACCATATATCATAGCAAACATTGCCTGGTTAGAAAGGATTAGCTGAGAGAGTCGGTTGCCTGGAGAAGAGAAGTCTCCGAGGGGACCTTATAGAAGCCTTCCAGTACTTAAAGAAGGGCTACGGGGAAGATGGGGAGGGACTATTCATCAGGAAGCGTAGTGATAGGATGAGGGATAATGGTTCCAAACTGGAAGAGTGGAGTTCATCACTGTGAGGGTGGTGAGATACTGAAAGAGGTTGCTAGGGTGGTTGTGTATCCATGGAAGTGTTCAAGAACAGGCTGGACAGGACTCTGAGCAACATGGTCTAGTTGGAGGTGTCCCTGTCCATGGCAAGGGGGGTTGGAAGTAGAGGATCTTTGAGGTGTCTTCCAACCAAAGCCATTTCATGATTCTATAATTATGCTCAAGAGGCTTTTGCACCTTTCTCATCTCTCAGCTCATGTGACACAGGCTTTGTCCTTGGCTCTAACACAAAGTCACCAAGAAACTGATTGAATCCCCCCAAGATAAAGTTACGAGAAAAAAACCCATATTCCTCACTCCTGTTTCCAGACCCATCCAGACTTGTATTGGCTCAGCCTACCATTCATGCTCCTAACTTGAGCAGTTCTTCACTTTCTAAGAGCTCTTAAGTCCTGATACTCTTATGTTTGAGGTTTCACATCGCTTATTGAGCTTGTTCCCTCCATATTATGACCACTCTCTTGTCCAAACTCCCCCCTGGCTGCTAAACCTTGGCTTTTTAACTCAAGACTTGGCTTCTTAACCCCCAGTGAACTAGCTGGCTCTTTACCCTGTTTCCTTTGTGCGTCTCTGCATAAAACCTGACCCTTGCAATGTCACACCACCTCTGCTCTCCCACTGCTGCATATACAACCTTCCACACCCTTCATCCATTTCCCTGGAGCAACTTTTTCTTTGCATTTTGAACAAAACAAACAAACAAACAAACAAACAAACAAAAACAAAACAAACAAACCAACTCACTAGCCTCTTAGTTTGCATTTTATTCTACTTTTCACCCAGTGATGTTTCAAAAGGACAGGGTATTAATCCTAGAAGACCACAAGCCAGATCTTCTAACTGTGGCCCCAAAAAAGCTACAAAACCCCCACTAAAATAGCTCTAAAGCTTCTCTCCAGAGACTGACTTCCCAGGCACTACCACCTCTACCTCCTGCATGCAGCCGGTGATTTGTGATGAGGAACCTTTGTCATGGAGCAGCTTTCCCGAGGCTTCACTGCCTGGACCCTTCCTGTGCTCCATCTGGACACCCACACAATGCTGTGCTAGGAACATGGCTCTGTTCTTAGAGACAGGCCAGCCCTAGGTCAAAGAATGAGAGAATAGTAGGGGTTGGAAGGGACTTCTGGAGATCATGCCATCCAACCCCCCTGCTCCAGCAGGGTCACCCAAAGCAGGTTGCTCAGGATTGCATTGTCCAGGCGGGTCTGGAATCTCTCCAGAGAAGGAGACTCCTCAACCTCTCTGGGCAGTCTGGGCCAGGCTCTGGCACCCTCACAGCAAAGATGATGCTCTCAAAACTTCATGAGGCTCTTCTCCACCCAGCTCTCCAGCCTGTCCAGGTCTTGCTGAATGGCAGCACAGCCTTCTGGTGTATCAGCCACTTGTCCCTTTCTGCATCATCAGCAAATGTGCTGAGGGTCCACTCTGTCCCCTAATCCAGCTCATTTATGAATATGTTGAACAAGACTGGACTCAGCACTTAACTGAGGAACACCGTGAGCTAGAGGCCTCCAGCTAGATTCTGCAATGGCTGTCAAGATGTGCCTGGAGACAGACCCTGCTCAAGGAACTCATTCTTCCCTATCCTGGTCAAGCAGCCCAGGGATTTGATTACCTCTGAAACATGCAGCAAAACCGATCAATTTCCTGATGAAGGCTGGGAGGATTACACTGTGATTGCGGGTTTTCATTGAGTCTTTTTATTAAGATTGCCTCAATTAGTGTAATTGTTGCTTTTAAATTCCAAACGCACACTGGAGTAATTGCCGTATTTTCTAAAGCTAACTTAATTAAACAAGCAATACTCTAAACTGCAGCTGTCATTAAGTTAGGATAACTGGTTTCACTCCAAAGGGTCATCTTTAACCTTGTGTGACTCTGCCAGGCTCTCGCATATCACACTTCAAATCTGGTGCACATTTTCCCCTCAGCTGGACGTAAAACAGTTTTTGGACAGCTTTAGCATATACGTATCTGTTTCACTGCTGAAAAATGAGAGGCGGGGGGAGCGATGTAATTTATTTTTATGTTATAAAATTATTCGTGCCCCTTCTGGATCACTTGTATTGCCTCTGAGAGAAATGGTAGGAACTCAGCACTTGGCAGCTTGTTCAGGAGCCTGTCTCTCAGCTTCTGATGAAAACAGGTTTTCACTGAGTTAATTTCTTAAATTTCAAGGCAATTATTTGTTTGCATGCATGATAAAAATATTTATCTGCAATCCCTTTTCTGGCTTGGGGCATGTATGCAACAGAAACACCAGAAGAACATTTCCAGGAGACAAACACTGAGAATTGTTTGAGCTTGCATGAGAAAGCAGAGCTGGGATTTATTTTTTTGGGGGAGTGGGGGGTGAGAGCTGTTAAACTCCTTCTGGAAGAGGCCAGGGATCCAGCGGAGTCTGGCCTGATCTCACACAGTGTGTACAGGATTACTGACTACACAGGGTGCTGTGGTTTTAATCCATGTCAAGCAACCAACAGGATCAAACCATACCCACACCCAGACCACAGCAAAGTGCTGTTAAAGAAGGAAGGGGAAACATGAGGATTTGGAAATGTCAAAGTTCAAACTGTCCTTTTACAGACATGAGTTGTAAGAAATGGATTATCCTAAACGTTCACAAACAATTTTCACATCAGGCCCTTGGGCTTACTGAACTGGCTTTTAATGTCCAAGGCACGGGACAACAGACCTGCAACACTGAAGATCAAAATGAAGGTGCACAGATGTGTCTGTCAGCTAAAGACAAATAAGAGAGAACAAAACAGGAGCTCAGCAAAAAAGTAACTCACTGCAGACCTACTACTAATTCTGAAAATATTCACCTCTTTGAGTGCTGCTATGCATATGGAGCAGTTCTAATCCATACAAAATATTGTAGGTACATAGCAGGCTATACTGGTAGAACGTGTCCCTGTCCTCATACAAAGAGCTCCATTAAAGTTCACATATCACACGCACGCCTACTGTGGGTGGGGATAGAGGGCACAGCTCATGCTGTCCTGCATGGAGCTTTGGCATAGGCAGCAGAGATTTAAAAAGTAATATAATTATTTAAAGTAATCATAATTATTAGGCCAAACTTCAAAAATCATATTAAATTGATTTTATAATGGAGTATGTCCCAAAGAATGAATCATAGAATTGTCAGGGTTGGAAAGGACCTTAAAGATCATCTAGTTCCAACCCTCCTGTCAAGGACAGCTGAAAGTGAACGAGTGGCTCTGGAAAAAAAAAAAAACCACAACGATGAAGAACAGAAAAGTGAAGCATGGAGGTAGGAAGGAGATGTAGAAACAGGGAAAGGTTGCACCCATCAAGGCCATAAGAAGTTAAGATAAAGATCATACATTGAAGAAAACATCAGAGAACATCTGTAACACAAAAGTAGCAGCCAAGGCAATTAGCACTACACAATTTAACTTCTGCTTCTAAACAGAGGAGCTAGACAGCAGAGTGGTACTTTTTTTTTCCATCCCAAATAGTAACCCCAAAAATCAATTAAATGGGTATTCACAGACAGAAAGAGGTTTGAAGTTCTTCCTTACTCTCTTCAGGGATAAACAAAGGTATAATGGGGAACTTCAGACGATGGCAATGCTGCCACCACGTGGATATCTTCTCTGATTGCTCAGAAAATATTTCTAGCTAGATGCTGACATAACTCAAACATACCGTGGGATTCAGTCCCCTCAGATGCTCAAAAAATTGATGAACACACACTACCGTTAATTTATCATCACTGCTATTAGGTATGAATAATGACAATTATTAATAACTGTTATTAATTGTTACTCTTTGTATTTTACCAAGCTCTTCTCTTAGTTTGCCTTGCTCTTAACATATGTCCAAAAAAGTTAATTTAAGCTCTTGTGATGGAGTAGTGCTTAGTTATGTCATCCTACCCTCATTCTTTTTACTATATTGTATTCACTACAGAACAAATTCACTACAGAATCGTTAGGGTTGGAAGGGGCCTCTGGAGATCATCAAGTCCAAACCCCTGCCAGAGCAGGATCACCAAGGACTAGTCTCCTTTCAGTGGTGCCCTGTGATAGGACAAGGGGTAATGGTCACAACCTGGAATACAGGAAATTCCACCTCAACATGAGGACAAACTTCTTTACTGTGAGGGTGCCAGAGCCTGGCCCAGGGTGCCCAGAGAGGTTGTGGAGTCTCCTTCTCTAGAGACTTTCAAAACCCACTTGGATATGAACCTGAAGGTTGATTATTATTTATCAAAGAGTGTTAAAAAAAGTTACTAAGCCACAGAAATATAAGCTTGCTGCTCCACAGCTTTGGTTGTTATGACTGGAGTGATAACAACACTATTACTTTAAGTTGTACTCTTAGCTTTTGGCTGCTTCAAAATTCAATGCTTGGTAGGTACTTGAAAAGCTGGACATGAGCCAGCAACATGTCAGCACAGGCAGCAGGTTAAGGGAGGGGATTCTGCCCCTCTGCTCTGCTCCGCTCTGGTGAGACACCCCCCCACCCCCCGCAGTGCTGTGTCCAGGTCTGGAGCTGTCAGCGCAGGAGAGAGAGGGACCTGTTGGAGCAGGGCCAGAGGAGGGCACAGAAATGACCTGAGGGCTGGAACCCCTCTGCTGGGAGGAGAGGCTGAGAGAGTTGGGGTTGTTCAGCCTGGAGAAGAGAAGGCTCCAGGAAGACCTCATTGCAGCTTTTCAGTACTTAAAGATGCCTGTCAGAAAGATGGGGACAGAGTCTGTAGCAGGGCCTGTTGTGACAGGACAAGGGGTGATGGTTTAAAAGTAGAAAAAAAAAAAAGGGAGATTTAGACTAGAGAAGAAAAATTATTTTTTTTATGCTGAGGATGGTAGGACACTGGCCCAGGTTGCCCCAAGAGGTGGTTGAAGCCCCATCCCTGCAAACATTCCAAGTGAGGTTGGCTGGGGCTCTGAGAAACCTGCTCTAGTTGCAGGTGTCCCTGATCACTGCCGGGGGGGGGGGGAAGCAGGGTTTAAACTAGATGAGCTTTAAACATCCCTTCCCACCTAAACCATTCTGTGATACTCTGATGACTTCCAGTTTATAGGGAACAGGAATGAAAACTACAGAAGCAGCTTCACTGCAGCACTGGGCACGGGCATTCTCCAACTTTTCATGAAATTACTAACAGTCATCACAATGCCATGAAATCAAATCGCTACAAAAGTACTCCTGACAAATGTACACTCACAAGCATAAGCAGTCTTCTAAGAATGGATAAAGTTTAGACCACATATGGCAAAACACTGCCAACAGCTGGAGCTATAAAACTCCCAAGTATAAAGTTTGCACATCCAGGTAGCAGTCAACAGCCCGAGCTGCAGGTTCGGTACATAAGCTATTGTCCAGACCAGGAATCAGGCCCTGCAAATGCTCTTAAATCCTGCAGTCGAATCATCCAGACAACCCCAAATTCTCCCTTTCTCCCAGGCCTACCACCTCATCTCCCGCTTTGCTGGTATTTTTATTACCTCGCACTTGCCACGGAGACCCGTCTCCTGGAGCCGGGACCAGATGCTCTGGATCCTTCCTGCGTGCTCTGGGTGGCTGTTTGTATTTCCACAGGTACACTGGTGTTTCAGCATCAAGGTGTCATATACAAGGCCTGAAGGAGAGGTTACAAAATATATATATAAAAATCAAGATATATGGGGGAAAAGAAAAAACCTTTAAAAAAAACCCCCAAAAATATAGAACTTCACATTCAACTGAACATTTCTAGACAAAGAATACGTGTTGACTGGGAGCCCCAAGGCTCTAAAGAAACAAAAATCCAAGACACAGCTTTCAGACAGCACCAAACCTGCAATGACCCCCTCCCTTGGAAATCTCAGTGGATATAGAAAAAGAAATTAGGCACCAACATCTCTGCGGGCTGAAGTTGTGATGGTGACAGAAGGGGGTGACAAAAGAAAGCATCAGAGGTGATCTAGGTGGGGACTGACTGTGGCCTTTCCACTGGGTACCTTTATAATTGCTGGTTTGGGATTAAAAACCAGGACTAAGTCATTAGCAGGCACTATGTTTCATGAAATAGTTTGTGCTAAAGTCTTTGCATCAACATTATTTGACAACATGCTAATTAAGGCTATTAGCACACACTTGGGCCTAATTATTCAGCACACTATGTAGGCATTTAGCAGTGTTGTTTCATTTGAACACGTGAGTTGGGCAGCTAAATCCTCTCGCATTACCAAGTATTTATGGCATGACAACAGTGTAGAAGACTTTGATTCATGCTCCAGAGTTGCCCGGGTATGGTTTTGGAAGGGGAGTTATGATTTCATAGCCAATGTTCCACTGGAAGAAAAAACAGCAGGTCCTCCACAGTTATGCAGTCCCAAGGACAAAAGACCACTTTTTTTTTTTCCCCTCCAGCAAAAGAGACATAGTCAGATGTTTAAATCTACCCTTCACTTCAGCCAGAAGCTCCAGAAAACAGAACAAAAGGGGTTGGATTTTTTTTATTTTTCCCTCAAGGAGTAAGGTTTCTCACAAGAAATATCTGTCTGAAAGCACAGTATGAAGATGTAAATCAAAAGTCTTGATGAGAATCCAAAGCCTTCGAATTAGCAGCAAAGGCAGGAGCTATTCCCAGATCCTGATGTTAAAGGGTTTGCACTCCGATTATCTTTCTTTCCTCCAAAATCCCAGAGAAGCACACCTATGCGTGAAAACAGCTCAAGGAGCCTTCATGGAGCCACATTCCAGTACCAATAAACAGCACAATTTGCAACTGGATGGCGTTCAAAGGGGCTCGTATGAAACTGGACTCTCAGAACATCCACGGACCCGCAGCCTGGAGCTCAGCACTGTGCTGCGGCATGTACCCAAGCTTGGCTCAAGCTGCAGTCACACCTTCCAACTGAGTGTAGGCATGTTCTGCCATGGAAAAAAATGGCTTTCTCCTCTGAGGCAAACCCTGGCACAGACACTTTCAGGTATTCAGCCTTAAGGGAGGCCATCTGGCAATTCCTTGCTTTGCTGTAGGTGAGTGCAAAGAAAAAAAATCAAAACAACCCAATGAAACCCAAACCACATTCAATTCTAGGAAGAGAACAGAGCACTGGTTAATTGACTGCCTTTGGGTTAGCCAAAGTTCAGTTAAATCAGGTTGTGCTGCAAAGCTCTTTATAGGACTTCCGCATTTCATTCACAGCATCTGACTTCATGAGGAGTTGCTGATCAAAGCTAAGGACTGTAAAGGCCACCTGAGAGGATGCTGCAGCCCAGCAGCAAGGCTGGATGTTCATGAGAACTGCCCAGTTTGAGTTCATTTCAGCTAGCACAAGGTCTGCAGTAACCTCACCTCAGGCTCATTTATTTTGGGGGGAAACTCATCTTCAGGAGACAGCATGCATTTGAAGACAGGATGAGAGAGTTGGGGTTGTTCAACCTGGAGTAGAGAAGGCTCCAGCGAGACCTTATAGCAGCCTTTCAGTATTTAAAGGGGTCCTACAGGAGAGATGGGGAGGGACTCTGCATCAGGGAGTCTAGTGATAGGATGAGGGGTAATGGTTTTAAAGTGAAAGAAGGTAGATTTAGCTTAGATGTTAGGAAGAAATTCTTCACTGTGAGGGTGGTTAGACACTGGAACAGGTTCCCCAGGGAAGTTGTGGATGCTCCATCCCTGGATGTGTTCAAGGCCAGGCTGGATGGGGCTCTGAGCAACCTGGTGTAGTGGGAGGTATCCCTGCCCATGGCAGCGGGGCTGGACCTAGATGATCTTTAAGGTCCCTTCCAACTCAAATCATTCCATGATTCTACAAATTGTTACCCAAAAGAACCTCATGTAGATGTCCTCCTACAGTATATGGGCCTGCACTAGGTTTGGCTAAATCATTCACATTAAAGAAAGTGGTTCTGCCTTCGCTTATTTCCAGACATATCTATATGGACTACAACTAGGGTTTATGGATTTAAAGCCAGAAGCTGCAGGCATATCTATTCAACATACATATCCACAGTCAAGAACTAGCCTTGAATTCAACCAAAAGTAGTACAAGCAGCAAGTCACTCATTAGATAGCTCCTGACCTGTCTGGCTGTAACCCTGTCTCCCTTCAGTCCATGGACACTCTGCTGTTGGTGCAAGCGGTGCCAAGACTACACCCTCTGAGAGCACTGGCCTTAGACTGAAAGATGCTGCAGTTGAGGTATTTTGGTGAGGGCCGAAGAGAAGGGCAATGTCTTGCCCAAGTCTTGAAGTTTTAAATAGTAACTCCTGAAAAACTATGGTGATGCAACTCTAGGTACGTAGGTAAAGCAACCCCTAGCAGTATTAAGTCTCCCTACTTTGTACCTGAGTACCCAGAGCCTGGCAGGGGAGAAGCCAACACAGATCAAAAATAAACACAAATGAAAAACCAGCTTTTTACATTAACCTTACATTCTTCTGTTCTTCCCTCGTCTTCCTACAGTGCAGTGGATCTGCCAGGTATCTCCCAGGTTTCTTTGAGGAACCATAGAATGCTTGGGGTTGGAACGGACCTTAAAATCACCTCACTCTAGACCAGGCTGCTCAAAGCCCCATCCAACCTGGTCTTGGACACTTCCAGGGATGAGGCATCTACAACTTCCTTGGGCAACCTGTGCCACTGTCTCACCACCCTCACAGTGAAGAATTTCTTCCTAATATCTCATCTAAATCTACCCTCTTTCAGTCTGAAACCATTACCACCCCTTGTCCTATTACTACACTCCCCGATAAAGTTTGGTGTCAGCTCAGAAGTAGGCCATGGTATTTAGCATCTCATCCTCCTTGGTGCCAGCTGAGAGCACTGCAACGGTGAGAGCAAACACAGGTAGCTGTGGGCGAGATCTCCAGCCACAAAACCCAGCACCTCCTCATCCACAAGGACTGGAAAACTACATGTCTTTAAAATACACGTGTACATCTAAAATGGGTTTTGGTAATGGACCCTATAGGTAGACAAGGGGGTTAAAGGAAAGGTTTCAGAAAAGGCGGTGCTAGGTTGTTAACGAAGACCACAGTGGGATTTAGAGTTTGGTTGATCTATGAAGTTTCTCTGTTCCCAATGATTCAATGGCAACAGTAGTGTCTCAATAAAGTTCTTCTGCACTGTAATCACACGTGACTCAACATTTTTTTCAAAACCAAACCACTGGAAAGAAGGAACTGTTCCAAGATCCTTCCTGCGGCTGGGGACACTCAGATGAAGACACACACACACAAAGGAAAGCTTGGCAATTTAAGTTTAAACTACAAAACTCCATTGGCCATTATAAGTTAAATTAAGTGGTGCTGGAAGCAAGACTTGTAAAGACATGAGAACAATGATTTTTAAAGGTCAGCACTAAAGCGAAACTAACTCGCTTTCCTTGGCACAACAAATGTATGATTTGAGGTTCAGATAATTTTATTGCTCTGCACGGGAGAGAATAAGTGCCTTCATCAGAAATGAGAAGTTCTTTAATACAGAGCATCAGGATAATTTGCAGTGGTTACAAGAGATCAGAGACTGGATAATTGGAGCTATGCAAATTAATGGCCTAACCTGAGAAGTCCTATCTGAATGTGTAGAAAAGTGCAGGCAGAAGTAGTCATTGAAGTCAAGAAGGCCACTTGTGCCAGCGAGGATAAGTTCAAGGACTAGCTTTCTTACATATGCTAGTGGGAAGGAAAATTAAATGTCATGCTTCGGGACATGAAAGTGATTGCCTGTAGAAGTTGGGAAGGGCACTGGTTTTACTTTCATAGGTGTATTATGCTCTTCGTTCCCTATACCTTTGGAGAGTCAGGTCCTGGTAGCTGAGAGAGACAGGAAAATAAATCATACATAAACCTCAGTATTTCCAGCTGTCTGGTCCTAACTCTATCCAGAGGAAGCATTAACATTTTCAAAGTAATATCCCGAACGTGAAAGCGATGAACAATTCTTTGTCTGTTGGACAACAACTGATCTCTTAAGACCCATGTTTGTGTCTAAAGGGATCGTGATTGGCTTCATTAGAGCCATTGAATGAGATAGGCTTTTTTCCAGCACTCTCACAAAATGATCACAACAATTCAGATCTTAATTCCTCTGAAATCCAAAGCGCATAATCGTGTTTGGGATCAGCCTCCAAAGAAGCCACTTATCAAACAGATGGATTTTCCTGGAGAAAAAGAAGGCTGATGCACTTCAGCATTGCTTCCTTTGAAAAATACCCAAGACTTTAATTTCCTGCCGTTCAAAGAATAGTTCAATCCTGGTGATTAAGCTCTAGTATCCACCTCCAAAAGCACAATTTCCGACACACTGTGGACAACTTCAAGCAAACCTTAGCAGCCTAACTCGTGCACACATGCTCTGCAGCTGAAACACTTGCCTTTGTGCTTCCATGCCCAGAAGAGGAGGCTCTTTTTTCCTGATGCTGTTAAGCAGATAGCGATGGTTAATTAAACTAGCCCTTCACCCTTTAGGAGAGGCAAAGGACTAGTTACTAGTTATAGGATTAGCATAAAGGTCTCCTCTTTTACGATTTGAACTTTCTGTTAGTGCCAGTGAATGGCCAACGCATTCTCCCTTGGCAGCATTTTATTGTCTTTTCCCTCCTCCATTCACCTGGCACAAACTGCACGAGGGAAAAAAATGTCTTTGGAGTCTTAACATGGATAAACGCCATGAAAAGGATATTTTACAGGTGAGCTACACTAAGCATTCTTCATACCACTGCAATGGATCGTGCAGCGCCATATAAAAGCAATGTGATATTCCACCTCTTACAATAAGCCACTTTTTTTGTTGTTGTTTTTAAGTGAAACCTCCAAGGAAAATAAATCATATCATTGCGACAGTACGTTTTCAAAGCACCACACTTCTCAAAATCTGCACTCTTACTGCTATCCGTAATTTTAAGTGAAATTTAGAGGCACACATCTGTGTCAAACTTCTGTCCTCTGGTAGGAAACATTATTGTATGTTCAAAGTCTTGCATATGATTGACAAGACAACTTAAATACTGGAGGAGGAGAAGGAGAGAAAGAGAAGGCATGCATAATCTCTTCAAGTAGGGCCAGGATTCCTTGCTTTGAAAGTGCCAAGGTTTGGATCTAAGTGTATTAGATGCTCAAGTTTCATCTGGTTTGACCGTGAGCCAGGGGACTACCCTTCCTTGCATTCTTGGCAAAGGCCAAAATCTAGAATAATCTTGCTAAAACTGGTTCCGTTAGATACACAGGTTTCGATGAAAGTCAAGGTGTCAATATTAACAACAAATAGAGGCTTAAAGGTCAGATTTGCAAAAATGAGACACTGCCTAGGCTTTTACAGAGCTGATGGCACACACTTCCCACCCTGCAGCTGAAAGAACAAAGTCATATTGGACATATCACTCTTACTATACCATCAGTGTCTGAAAATAAACCTGATTCACAGCACAGATTTTCATGATGCAAAAAGTGTGGGTTAAATAAGAATCAATGGATAGATGAAGAGAAACAAAATTATAGGTTGCTCTCATTTGGGCGTTCTGGATTCTCTTCCCCCCCCCGCTCCTTTTCCAGAGCACACATCACACTGAAAAATATTCATTCACAAAATAGAGCTTGACATTTGGGGAAGAAGGCGGACTTCAAAATAACTCCACCTAATCACTTAACACCGGACTTGCAAAGTGGCACATAAATTAACTTTCATCTGTTAGTAAGGCTACTGAATAGACAGAAATTTTAGTGGGTAAAAGTTGGTTGAGAAAGCATTGAGGAGGAAGAATTATTTTTTGCCTTTAATCACAGAATGATAAAATCTTTCTGGTTGGAAGATACCTTTAAAATCACCAAGTCCAACCATTAACACCTTTTTTGCACTTCTGGTTTTCACTACACTCATAATTTTCCTTTGAGATGAAGGCTGAACAGGTTAAAAAAAACAAAACAAAACAAAAAACACTCTTCAGTCTGCTTATCTGTTCAAGACAACTTGAAATAATCAAGTCACCTCATTTTTTCTAACCTATGGGCACAGACTCCTGGGCACAGGTTGTGTTTCAGAAGGAGGGGTAGGGTGGCATAGAGCCTGGAGTGGGTAACTTATGGCATGAGACTGTGCAGGGACTGAAGAAGGTGCAGGAAATACAGCCAACAGATTCTGTGTTTGTCACGCTGTCTTCTTTCAATAACATTGCCTCTCTCCACCTTGCATCTAAATCAGCTTTGTCACAGCATAGGACTTGTCCTTTTTTTCTGGAGAGACATAATTAAATTACTGTGCTATGCCTCTACTCATTTTTTGCAGGTTATTTTCTGTCTGGACTGTAGGGTGTCTGTCCCTCTGGGAAAGGGACAAGCAGGACAACAAGGTGCAAGACAACTGAATCATATCCTTGATGAAGACAGGATGTTACGGAGTCCCCAAAGGCGGGGGATATACAGCACCCAAGAAGATGGCAGAAAAGCACAACATAAAGCAAACCAGTAACCACAGCCCCACCGCTTCAGCTTCCAGTGCCCCAAAATGTTACCTGTTGTGAACCTTGGCTTAGTGGGTGGTTCCTGTACGGACATCGGGAAGGTGGCTGAGGCAGGCGAGGACTGTGCACGGGACAGAGGCCGATGCCCTCCAAAAGAGACAGGCACACCAGCTGCCTCCAGTGATGCCTGGTAGTTTCTCAGCTGGTGGATGCGTTGCTGTTCCAACAGAAGAGCTTGCTGCAGGGAGAAGAAGCAGGTAATTGCTGAAAGACTGAGTGGTGCCTCCATAAAAGGGTTTTTAAGGATTTTTAAGGTTTGAGGCCTTGGACTCCTTTTCCTGATAAATGAGCACACGCAGCAAATGAAGATGTGCACATTTCTAGAGTAAAGTCAATACTGATACTGGTTGCCTGGAGAGGTGGTAGATGCCCCATTCCCTGGAAACATTGCAAGCCAGGTTGGATTGGACTCTGAAGATGTCCCTGCTCACTGCAGGGGGGTTGACCTTTAAAGGTCCCTTCCAACCCAAAGCACTCTATGATTCTGTAAGTGCAGCGCACCCAAAGCACAGCCTTGAAGCTGCTGTACACTGACAAGGACATTAGCAGAAGCAGCCCCATCATCCCCTTGGGTCTGACCACATCTTCCTCCCACTGTGCCTCTCAACCACTGCACTGGAGCATTTAACAGTGTGACACACCAGACCAGGGAATGAGTCCAGCTCAACTGGACCCTAGGCAGGAAAGGATTTTTCAACTAAGGTGGTACTCTGAAGAACCACACCAACCACACAGTTGGACAGGTTCTTGGTCAGGTCAAAAAGAATGGCAGCTGGAGCTTGTCACACTTCAACCACAGCCTAAGAACTTTCCCATTTCCTCTCTTTATTGCCTCTCCTCTTTGAGGCAAGATAATTGCAGAGGACATAATATTTTCAAGACTGCTCAGGTGTGATCAAGCATCCAGGACTAGGGCAGGAAGGGCTGCACTTTCAGAGGAACAGTACCACCATGCTCCATCATGAGCAGCATAAAATCACAGAATCATTTTGATTGGAAGACACCTTTAAAATCACTGAATCCAACCGTTAACCCATCACTGCTGGGTCACCACTAAATCACGTCCCTGAGCACCACATCTACACAGCTTTTAAAACTCCCCCCAGGGATGGGGACAAGGCAGCCTGGGACAGGCTTTGAGAACCCTTGTGAGGAAGACAGTTTTCCTAATGTCCAACCTAAACCTCTCCTGGCACAATTTGAGGCCGTTTCCTCTTGAACTATCACTCACTCCTTGGGAGAAGAGACTGACCCCCACCTGGATACTACCTCCTATCAGGGAGCTGTCGAGAGTGAGAAGGTCTCCCCTGAGCCTCCTTTTCTCCAGGCTGAACAACACCACGTCCCTCAGCTGCTCCTCACAAGCCTTGTGCTCTAGACCCTTCACCAGCTTTGTTGCCCTTTCTGGACATTGTCCAGCCCCTCAATGACCTTCTTAGCATGAGGGGCCCAAAACTGAACCCAGGATTAAGGTGCAGCCTCACCAGTGCCGAGTGCAGGGGGACTCTGCCCTAGTTCTCCTGGCCACACTAATGCTGATAAAGGCCAGGATGCCATTTGACTTCTTGGCCACCTGGGCACATGCTGGCTCATCTGCAGCTGGCTGTTGACCAACAGCCCCAGGTCCTCTTGCACCAGGCCGTTTAAAGCCACTTTTCCCCAAGCCTGGAATGTTGCAGGGGGTTGCTGTGACCCAAGTGCAGGATTTGGCACCTGGCTTTGTTGAACCTCATCCCATTGGCCTTAGCCCATCGATCCAGCCTGTCCAGATCCCGCTGAAAAGGCTTCCTAACTTCAAGTAGATGAAAACTCTCAGATAACTTGGTTTCATCTGCAAACTCACCAAGGGTGCCTCCATCCCCTTATCCAGTTCATTGATGAAGTTATTAAAGAGAACAGGCCCCAGTACTGAGCCCCGAGGAATGACACTTTTGACCAGCCACCAACTGGATTCAACTCCATTCACCACCACTCTTTGGGCCTGGCCATCCAGCATGTTACATTTAATTAATTTATTTATTTACAAAGGCACTGAGGCTCAGATGTGACTGTATAAATCAAACAGCACTTTGTACAAGCATGGCTGGCAATGAAGGTGAGAGGCTGTTAGAAAGATAACACTGCTCAATAAGGAATCGAAAATGTGTTCTCTGAGCAACAACAGCCAGCGACATTCACGGGGGCACAGGCGAGTCCGCTTCGCAGTGCTAGGAAGATGGCAGCAAGATGCAAATAAGTACAGGGAGTGACCAATTTGCTCCTTAGGCACAGACACTGCAACTGCAAAGCTGGCACAAGTCTGCTCTTCTGAGCCAAGGGCTGTGGGTTGACTCAGAGAGCTACAGCCTGGCACAACTGCTGCAATCTGCTTCTGGCTGCAGATCCCGTGGCGGGGGTTACGCATGGCTGTAGGTACAGCCAGATGAGGAACGCTGATGCCTTCAGAGAATCACAACCTTTTTATCTTCATTACTGCTACCACGACAGGCAGCTCTGTGAGACCATCATGTGACTGGGATGATTCTGCTATGCTACACTGTCACTGGATTTATTACTCACAATCCACAGGCTTCTGGTGCTTACCCTCAAAAGTGAGCATAGCTGCAATCTCTTGGATCTTCAAGTTCTGAAGAAGAACACCCTCCAATGAACCTCATCCTTAGTTCCCTTATCCAGACTTTCATTGGGGCAGCCAATTTGTTTTAAAACATACAATCCTCTGCTAGTATTTAGCACTCAAAAGTGTTAAGCCACATTTTGTCTTCCCAATGACAAAACCAGAAAGTGGTTCAGTGACTGCAAACACAATGAGTGTGTTTTCTCAGGTGTTGCTCCATCACTGGATGTGTTCAAGAACAGGCTGGATGGGACTTTGAGCAACCTGGTTTAGTGGAAGGTGTCTCTGCCCATGGCAGGGGGACTGGAACTAAATCTTCGAGGTCCCTTCCAATGCAAAGCATACTGTGATTCTGCGATTTCCATTCTCCTCCCTGGGACTTCCAAGTTGACATGGTCACTCTAAGAAAGGATGGCCCTGACTTTACTGTAGGTTTCTTAATATAGAAAATCCTCAAGAGCTGGTTCTCACTAGCTTCTTCCACTTAAGAGCAGTATAAGGTGACTACCAAGAACAAAAAAAAATCTTTTACAAAGAACTGAGCCCTGAACTCAGTACTCTGAGAGCTCACCTGACGGAAGAGCAGCTCCTGCTCAGCTTGCCTCTGCCCTGACTCCAGCTCCTGCTGTGGCTCCACTTCCTCCTCATCACTCTCAATGGGTTCTTGCTTCACTTGCACCACACTGGTCAGCCCTGACGCCTCCTTTTGGCTGGTGACTCTGTCGCTGTATGGCTCCTCCAAAAGGGCTTGGTGTTCCCGTAACTCTTCTTCTGTCTCCTCAGGGTGGCTTTCATGCTGTCGAGCTGGTTCATTGGGTTTTGATATAATCTGAAAACAACCCAGAGGTTAACTGATAAAATGTAACTTATCACAGGTAAAGTTCACTCTGCTTTCCTCAAAGAACCAGCTTCCTGAAAAGGGTAATCATGAATTAGAGCTCTTATCTTATAAACTGGGTCCAAAACAACCACTCGAGGGAAAGGTCAGGGCAACCTTGGCATTAAGCTCTATGAAATCCTAGATTCCAAGTAATGATGGCCCCTTCATTTTGCACTTGATTTTCCCCTGAAGAGGTAAGAGCACCCTGCATGTGCACGCCTATGGATGGTGCTCCATCCACAAACCCACACAGGAGAAGCAGAACAACCATCAAAACATTTTGCAATTAAATTCTGAAAATGGTAAGAGAGACACGAACCCTCTCAGGGAGCTTCTGCTACCTTGTTTGCCCAGCTGCATTTTATCTGTAAAGTGAGAGGCTGAGTTAGGAATCTTAGGAATCTTTCAATTCCTCCGAAACACGAGCTCGTATGAAGTTAACTAGGAGCAAACTGAGGATGCTCAGCTTGCAGCATCTGTATAGCAGCAAACTGCAAGAGCAGCATCGTTCTAGACAGACCTTCCTAACAGAGGCAATGAACCTCTCTGAAAGTGGCTGCTAAAAAAAAAAAAAAGGGAACAACTTAATTTTCACTATAATTCACACAGGCTCAGACTTTTTGAAGGTTTACTGGCGAGATAAAATTCACAGTCTGCCATCTCGGACTGCTTATGGGTTTTATTTGGAAAAAAAAAAAGTGATCTGTTTTTAAATCCACCACAGGGACAAATAAATTGATCTCCTGTCTTTAAAAGAGCTCAGAAGGTTTCACAGGGTTATACAGAAGCTGCTGAACTTTGAAAGCTGTCAGGGCAGATCTCTAATAAGGATTAGGTCACTGGTATGAACAGCAATATTGATTTTAAATCTAATAAAGCTAAATCAAAACACGGTTATTGAGCAGATGCAGAAGGAGTTACTACCAGTAAGTAACTTGCTCTTTGAAGAACAGCAGCCCAAACCTGAGGACCTCATATAACTGGGGATCAAAGCTTTTAAAAATGGAACACTGCAAGGACCAGGTCCCAGTGCCATGGTTTTCCAGCACTTTGTGGACGACTGTGTTTCAGGTGTCCTGTCTCCTAAGAGGAGCAGGACATGCAGAACAATATTATCTTGCCTAGAAGCTTAAGGCAAGACCCTCTGGGATCAACAACTGGCTGCTGTTGGCTAGAGGGTTTTGGTTTCTACAACTGTGGAACCATCTCGGAGAGTCAGCAGTTTCCTGAAAGCGGTGGGATATACCTGACCAGACAGAAGAAAAGCACCTTTGCCAGCAGGCTGGCGGTCAGAGCTTTGAACTAGAACCAACAGCAGAGGGAGTGGTTCCTCAAGCAGCAGCTAAGGCAGCTGGGGACAGAGTAGGCAGGCTGAGGGCCTGGGGTGTTGTGAGCAGAAAGGACATGGCAACCAATAAAAAAAACTGAGCTGAAGTGGTATCCTTTTAAGTGCAGGGTGGAGGTGGATGCAGAACAGCCTGATGAGGAAGATCTCAGGCCTGTCCAGGGGAATCGGCATGCTTGGGTGCCCCCCTGAAATGTCTCCGTACTAGTGCATGCAGCATGGGGACCTAACAGGAGGATGAAAAGTCAATGTGCAGTTAAAGGGCTATGACCTCCCTAGGACTATGGAGATGTGGTGGACTAGCTCATGTGACTGGAGTGCTGTGATGGAGGGATACAGGCTTTTTAGGAAGGACAAACTGGAGAGGTGAGGAGGGAAGGCTGCCCTTTAGGTGGGGGAGGACCAGGAATGCATGGAGCTCTGTGTTGATATCGATCTGGAGTCAGTCAAGAGCTTAAATGTCAAGGTAATTAGACAGACCACGGTAATTGTTCTTGTAGTGGGTAGACAGTTGTAGACCTGATCAGAAAGAAGTAGATACGGCCTTCTTCAAACACCTGGATGAAGACTCTTGGTCTTCATGGGGGACTTTAACTACCCTGCTACCTGCTGGAAGGACAAGAAAGCAGGGCTCAAGCACTCTAGGAGATTTCAGTGCATTGATGATGAATTCCTGACACAGGCAATCAACATACCAACAAGGGAGATACTCTCCTGGACCTAATACTTAAAACCAAAGGAGTATTCAAGGAACGTGGAAGTCACAGAAGCATCATTAGCTGCAGTGACCATAAGATGATGGAGTTGAAGATCTGGAGAGAAGGGAACAGGGCAAAAATCAGGACCACAGCACTGGATTTCAGGAAAGCAGCCTTTGGCCTCTTCAGGGATCTGCTTGGAAGAGTCTCATTGGATAGAGCCCTAGAGATGAGAAGGGTCCAGGAGAGATGGCTGAAAGTCAAGGTCTCTACAAGCTCATAAAAATCCATCCCAACAAGTAAGAAATCAAGCACAGGCTGCAGAAGGACTGCACGGATGAGCAAGAAGCTCCCAAGTACACTCAAGATCTGAATAGGTAGTGTACGAGACTTGGAAGCAGGACAGGTAACCCAAGAGAAGCTATCTGATCTTGCTTGTACTGTGTTAAGCCAAAGCCAGCGTGGAGTTGAATCTGGCAAGGGATATGAAGGACATCAAGAAAGAAAAGAGGAAAACCAGGGAAATCATGGGCCCACTGCTGAATGGGGGAAGGGACCCGGTGACAAATGACACAGAAAAGGTCATGACACAATGTATTCTTTACCAGTAAGACCACCTTTCAGGATTCCCAGGCCCCTGAGACCAGGGGGAAAGTCTGGAGCAAGGAAGGATGAGGACCACCAGGTTTAGGGAGCACTTAAAAAAACCAGTCCATAGGGTCTGATAGGATACACTCAGAGGTGACAGGACAAGAGGCAATGGGCACAAACGAAACCAACATGAAATTCCTTCCAAATAGAAGAAAACTTTTTTTTTTTTTTTCCACTGAGGGCATAAACAGGTTGCCCACAGAGGTTGTGGAGTCTCCATCCTTAGAGATACTCAAAATCCAACTTCCTATGGTGTTGGGCAACCTGCTGTAGTCAACCCTGCTTGAGCAGGGACATTGGACTAAATGATCTCATGAGGTTCCTGCCAACCTAAAAGATTTAATGATCAAAAGTTCTCAAGGATTTTTGTGAGGTACACCCCATCCTCCCACCTCCCCAGTTTCATTACTTGTAATACACACAGGATAACTAAACGGCATTAAGCTCAGGGTAGTTCTTCCATCAATTTCCTTTAAGCTCTCCTAGGCTTGATGAATATCATCTATTTTAAAGATAATTAAATCATCATGAACCATCTTCTGAGACTTTTTTCTTCCCTACTTGGATTGAAGGTCTCAAGCTCTGAACTTTTGAACTTAGGAACTACGCAAGGTAATTGCTGGGAAAATAACTTATGGTGAATATCATTGTCAAATCTAATGGCAATGAGAAGCACTGTAATTCCTTAGAAGTTTTAAATTATTCCAACTCCATAAAAATGTAAGAATTAAATGAAAAATACAACGAAGGTTGAAAGTTTAAGTGGTCAATGACAAGGACATTTCAAACATCCCATTTGCCCTCCTAATACAAAGGAAATCTCTTGGTATACCATTTGTTCTAACTGCTGCAACCCTGTTCTTAAAGGACAATTTTGCAAAAAAAGCACTTTATTATGAATGTATTCCATGTAATACAGGAGTATGTGCAGCCCAGGCTCATTAAAGCTCCCTAAAAACCTTCAGGTTTTACAATTTCATGAAAATGTGTGTGTAATTTAAGAAAATTTAAGGTAATAAAAGTGCAAGGGAATGAATATAAAGTGAGATACCATTGAAAATGCTTACCAACATATCTGTAATAGCAAACAATTACACAATGAGCCATAAATAACTTCTCCTTCCCTTTGTTAGCTCTCTAGATTCCTTGGCAATAAGGTTACTCCTCTATTTTCAAACACGGTCACTTCTGGCTATGACACAGTGCCACCATAAAACATTGTTAAAGGAACTGCTTCTCTTGTCTCTGACAGTTAGCTACGTCAGTATGGAACAAACTATCATATCTCTATTCACAAGCATTTTTAAGACACTTGACGCAGCTGGCAAGATTTATTATCTACATCTCTGAAATACAAAGAACAGCAACGTCAGGTCACAATACAAAGAAAACATAAATATTCATGTTTTCTGTGGAATGCTTCATAAGGAAAAATAAAATCTGCGTTTCTTTGCTAGTAAAATTTCAGGTGGGCTGGCACCTGGTTTGTCTACTAGATACAATATATCTACTTCTGACTGGAATCATAGAATGGTTTGGGTTGGAAGGGATCTTAAAGGTTATCTAGTTCCAACCCTGCTGCCATGGGCAGGGACACCTCCCACTACACCAGGTTTCAAATGAGGGTTTGAAATCTCTCCAGAGAAGGAGACTCCACAACCTCTCTGGGCAGCCTGGGGCAGGTTCTGGCACCATCAAAGGAAAGAAGTTTTTCTTTATTCTCAAAATCCTATTCTCAAGATCTTTTCCAGTTTAGGAGGACAAGACACAAACATGAAGAGGCATAAGGCAAGAGGGCATTTGCAGGGGAACATGCACGTGGACAAGTGCTCAGAGAGGAAAATGTATCACTGGGGACTTGAATTAATTACTTGGAAACAACAGCACAAGCCTTGCTCTTCTGGCTATCAACATGACTCTTCCTACATGAGGTACCCCTTAGATTCTAATTTTGAAACAGGAAATGATGATGATGGGGAGAGGCTGAGTTAGGCATAGGTTATGTAGGAAGCTGGCAGAGCCTTGTGCAGCCCCCGAAGCCTAGAAAAATCTTGCTTTTTTGTTATTTCCCAGAAATGATGAGACAGCAGGAAAAAGAGTAACTCTGCAGTAGCCTACCTGCTGGAAGACCCACAAGACTGCTGGCCTCTGTGCCTAGACCAAAGAGACGGACCCAGTTGTCATGAACCAAAGAACAGGAACCACTTGGAGGGGAAAAGGAGCAGGAGCAAGAAGAAAACACCTTGGCACCAGCAGAACCATGGAATTGTTTAGGTTGGAAGAGACCTTTAAAATAATCAAGTCCAACTATTAACCGACCCCTGCCAAGTCCACCATTAAACCATGTCCCTCAGCACCACATCTGTATGTCTTCTAAGTATCTCCAAGAGATGTTTTCTTTCCCTGCTCTGCCAAATAACTGGAGTTCTGTGTTTGGCTATATCAGGTACACATCTATGTATCACTAGACACACACACACACACAAAACCCCCCAAAAAAACAGTCAACCAACCAACAACACCAACAAAAACCACAACAAAACCAAACCAACCAAAAAACCAACCAAAAAACCACAAAATAAAACCAGCAAATAGCAAAAGTTAAATTCTAAGTGTTAATAAAAACATATCCACCCAATGCTGCTGCACCAGCCAAGTGGAGGCACTGTAGTCTGTTGTATATACATTGCCATATATATGCCACAGCAGGAGAAACACCTAGCTTTCCAGAGCATACTAAAAATGGGGTTCTCTCAGAAGAACCATAATTTGACCACAGAAGCTCAGTGTTAATCTGTTCAACAGTACAATTTAGGTCTAAAAGAGAGACTATCTGTTCTAAAAAGGTGTCAAAACACTCATCTTCTCTAGAGAAAGGTAAACAGTTGAGGGGTTTGGCATAGAATTTACAGAAATCACACTTGTGTATTTCTCTTTAGAAAGGGAATTGCTGATTCAAGACCCATCACACTGAAAAGAGAAAATTTTTAACGCAAAATACCTGGAGTCTGCCCAGAGAAGAGCATCCTACTTGACCCGTTTTTTGCTGTCATGACTAAAACACCTCCCAAATGCTGACCTCCAGATGCCACAGCGAATGATAAGCATATCACAGCTCCTGTCTCTAATATATATAAGACTAAAATTTTCATCTTAACAGAGACTGAAGTTTGCAGAGAAATTGGAATTGCTGAAGATGGAAGTTTGTCAGGATCGCTGTATGTATTGATCGTATGGCAAAACAAGCCCCTCCAGCCAGCAAAGCTCCTGCAACAAGGAGGAAAACCATTTCCAAGGTTTGAATGTCAAAACACGCAAAGAGGTGGGAAACACAAGTGCAGGTTGGCTGTGTAATTTCAGGTCAGTGCTCCCATGCTGATGTATATAGCTTTTATCTTAACTCAGTGGCAGACAGGAAGCAGAGCTGCTCCACACCACCAAACTTGCAGCCAAGGCAGAGGTTATGATTTCAGTAAGATAAGGCTGATGTTAAGATCACTTGATTATCAAAAACTGAATCAAAAAGATTAAAAAAAAGAACTCAAAACAAAAATAGAGCAAGAGTTCTGTAGGAAACCACTCCTATGTCCTAGCTTGAGTGCTTGGTATGGCAACTTCAATAATGCTCTTTTCATTCAGGTCTGTCTCTTTCATCTCCATTTTCAGGGGACATTGTATGTTTTTTGTGCGTGTGGTCTTTTCTCCTCCTTAAAGCAAACACAAATGTGACAACACAAACACCAGATGAGAAGAGCTTGGACCTTCCTTTTCCATTCAGAGCTTTGCAACGAGCCAGGGGGCGCTCTCTCAGTGAGCCAGCTCCCAAATGGGATGAACCATGTGCTTCGCTATGCTCAAGCAACCTGCTATTTGCTGCTGAAGGTGGTAGACCAAGGACCTAAACTAAAAGAGGGGAGACTTAAAATAGATCTAAGAAAGATGTTTTAGATGCTGAGGGTGGTGAGACCCTGGCCCAGGTTGCCCAGAGAGGTGGTCAATGCCCAATCCCTGGAAACATTCCAGGTGAGGATGGATGGGGTTCTGAGCAACCTGCTCCAGCTGCAGATGTCCCTGCTCCCTGCAGGGGGGGTGGACTAGATGGGCTTTGAAGGTTTCTTCCAACCCAAACCAGCATGTGATACTATGACTGCAGAGTCCACTCTGGCAGATATCAGACCTTGGGGGGGCACACTCCCCTGTAGTTATCACAAGGAGCTCTGTCCCTCCTTCGAACCCATCTCATCCAACCCATCCTTCTGCACTTTCCTTCCCTACCCACCCACTCACCCACCCGATCTTCGTTTGTCCAATTCCAAGTTACTGCTCCAAAACCTCAGGCATCAAGGCTTCACAGATGAATCCCCTGGATGCTTATTCTCATTATTTTTCATCAGGAGCAAACCAACATATTTTTCCTGAGCCGCCTTCCTGGAAATAGCAAGACTTGCTTTGGCTGCAACCTTCTCAAAAATTTCCTCTGATGTAGGCACCTACCAGGGAAAGTTTAAGGCCAAAAATCTTGAACTTCAGAAAAATCACAAGCAATTGAAAACAGCCTCATGTTATTTACAGGAAATCCAACAAAATCTTAACAGACAGTGCTGTCAGTTCTGCTAATAATTAAAAGGCAGCAATTTATTCCATTATTTTTAGTTGTGCCCATGCTCTCCTACACACGAGGGTCTTAAAATATCTGCGCATCTGGGAAAAGTCTTTTTCCGTGTCAGCACTTGGATGCTGTCCCACGGGATAAATTTGCCACATGCACACAGAGCTAGTACCGAAACCATTTCAACTCATTACTTACATAAATCAAACACGGGGAAGCTGCCACTGCGCAATCAGTTTAATTACACCCCCCTGCTGCTCCCCGCCTGCCTCTGCTGAGGATGCGATAGATCACAGCTCCCACAAAGCTGAAATTCAGAGCGCTGTGGGAGGACTTGCTTGGTCCCAGTTGCACATGCTCTCCAGCTCCTGGGAGGTCCAAGCGAAAGTCTGAATGAGTTCAGTGGGTACGTCACAGTGAAGTCTTTGGACGCTTAAAAGCGCTGGTAACGGAAAAGCCTGAAAACCCTCAAGCAAACAAAGCGCTGAGGCTGACGTTTATTTCTCAACAAAGGAACCCTACCTAGTGCCCTGTGTCTGATGATCCCAGTCACAAAGTGTGTTTGGAGGGGGGTAAGGGGAAAATTTCTATGGCAGCAGCAGCTCCCCACCACCCTAGTGTGCAGGGCTGAATGAGGTCTGGGGCTGGCACACACAGTGCACGGTGGCAGCTCTCCAGAAGTACATGATTGACGTCAGTAACTTGTGTAATCATCCTGCCTTAGCTCGAGTCTATAAACAAAGTTTTTGGGGGGGTTGTGTGGTTGGATTTTTTTTTTTTTTTTTTTTAAATCCAGCTCTTGGTAGTTGTGTTTTCTCCACCATAAATTAAACTGCAGCCATCTGAAAGGTCTGCCTGCCATTTAACTTGTCCTCCCAAAACCTACTACTGGATTTGCTTGTTAAAGAAAGCTACCACCAGAACTTCTTGAGAAAAGTCTTTAGAAAGCCTCAAACCAGTACAAATCAGAGTCTGAAAAATATCACACTGATTAGAATTGATTACCCCCTTCCCCAACAGCCTTTTTATATTGCAAGTCTAGGAACAGACTGTGCCTTCTGAAATCCTGGGAGGAAAACCTTGGCTGGAGTAAAAACAACACAGCTCCATCCATACCACTTATGATCAGACCTGCTGCACTTACCTTCCCGTGGGTTGAAACATCAGGATAGATTTTGTCTTTTTTAACGCATAACCCATGCAATCATCCCAAAGCAGTTTTGTTTCAGCTTTGTTGTAATTTGGGGATGCCCAGACAGACAATTTTTGGCTACGTAGCAATTGAAAACTGTGCACTGCTGAGCAGGGCTCTGTGAAGTTCACCTGATGTCCTCCAAGTGATTTACAGAAAGCAAAATAACATAGTGCCTGCTTTCTTCAAAGCAATTTTTGAATCAGATCTAATTAATCTTCAAAACAACCTCTGCAGGAGGCACAACAATTCTGTCCTCGTTTTCAGGAGAAGAAATAAGATAGGACACTGCAATGCTTTACACATAGTTTAGAGAAGCTGGACTAGAGATGGCGATAGCTTTTCTTTTTCCAAAGGTAATTCCAGTGAAAAAAGCTTCACTAAACCTGAGTATCTTCACTTTTGATTATTTTCTGCTGTTGCACATCTGAAATCCCTCGCTTTTTTTTTTCCCTCAAATCCGTATTTCTGTTCCTTCTCCCTTTCAAACTGAATATACACACATGAATATATCCCCATATCCCTTGACAGCATTTTATGTCTCCTGCTACAAAACTGAAAAAGTTCCTGATATGGATGAATGGCACCAATGACAACTTTAAAAAGTATTACTGGAAAGCCAGAAGTTGGAACTGCGCTGCCTCTCCACTGTCTGCAACACACATACTGATCCTTGTCTTGGCAATGGATGTCCGCATCCTTATTGATGTATTACTCAAAATCACGAAAAAGAAATTCAAGGGTGGATGGCCAGCTGTTTATGGAGGTCAAGATGACAACAGACATTACCCCACAAGAAACTCCCAACTACTGTCATCTAAAGTTGGTACTGATGCTGAAAGACTTCAAACAAGTCACACCTACCTTGTTGATGTGCAGTTGCTGTTGCTGGAATTGCTGTTTGTGTTTCTCCAAGAACTGCTGGTGCTGTTGCTGGATCACTAACTGCTGGAGGGCCTGGGTGTTCTGAGGCAGGGGAGCGGACTGCGTGCGCCCCAGGGGGCGATGCTGTCGGAGTTTGTGTATTGAAGGGGAGACCCGTTCTCCACCAACCAGGGACTGTGCGTGGAGGGGCAGTCCTGAAAGATACCAGTCTGAAGATAATATGGAGGAAAAAACAGCAGAGAAGAAAAAAAGGAAGAAGAAAGGAAGGGAGAAAATGTCTGTTGAGTAACACTGATGGTGACAATGACATATCATGTTAAAACCAGCCATCTCGCCACTTACAGCTGAAGCATCCTTGAAAGAGAACAGACAACAATTAATTACCATCGTATTGTAGTTAATACTTTGCTTTTTTTTGAATTCTTTTTGCTTGATTACTCAAGAGACCCTAGGGAGACATTCATTTTCTTAAAATCAGTGATACCTTACGGACCCTTCCATTGCTCTGTGGGTGACATGAATGAAGATCGCAGCGGTAGCTTGGAGAAGTTAAAAGTCTTACAGTTTGCCTTGGTACAGGGAGTAATCCCAGGTACATTTCCAGGAAAGCACCAACCCAAGCTGATGCCCTGTAGCATCCCTCAATTATACTTTAAAGGGTGCTCAACGGACATGATGATGGATGCTGATGAAGCTGCTTCCCACTCTAGACCACACAGGGAAGCATGACTGCCCTTGTCTGTGTTAAACCCTCCCCACAGTAACAACCAGGGATGAAAACTTCTATGTGATAAACCCATGACAGGGTTTACACTGGAAAAAGGCACTCCCTTGAAGCATTTCAGGAATACAGGAGCCATCAGGCTTCATTATGCCAGGATGACAAATAGCCAGTGTCTCCATCACTGTCCTATGTGTACGTGCTAGTAACTTAAGGAAAACTTACAGTTATTTTGTGATAACTTGTGTTACTCACATGCTAAGGAAAACTTACGGTTATTTTGTGATAACTTGTGTTACTCACATGCTCTTGGCACTTTGGGCGTCTCTTATGACTGCCATGTGCAATACTGCACCGAGTACAGCTGAGTTGGTAGGAAGTGTCTTGTCTCTTTAGTTGTTCTTGCTCCGCTCTCCAAAAACATACCTTCACATACTTCTTAGGAAGCTGAGACCCGAAGACATGCCCAACCCAAAGCCCAACCCAACGGTGGAGAAGCAGAGGATCAGCCTTTACTTTTGCTTATGACAACTTGGGATAGAAAGGTATCGTCACTATCTCCCTATATGTGGATAAGGCTGCACACACCTTGAGGAAGAAGTACTTTTTTGCTTTAGTTCATTGTATAAAACAAACTAAAGACTGCAGAAGTGGTCAGTAACATTCAGAAATACCACCCAGTTCAAAGGTCAGAGAAGCTGTATCTTTTCTTTCTTCAGTCTTTGGTTGAGAAGTGAGAGAAGCTGCCCAGAGTCTGCAGCCAGCTGAATACAGTGGTTTAGAAACACCTTGATGTTTCTGTCCCAGGATACTATGTCTTTTTCCCACTGACTCAGAACTACACTAAGTGGAAGAATCCAACTCATTTAAAAGCCTCTCTTCTTGGGAAAAGATTTTCTGAGTTTCTTCCACTCTTGGCTTTTTTGAAAAGAAGCATCTAAATGGGGATCTTATTTTATCTACAGTAAAAATGTTGTGGAGCAGGTCCAGATGAAGGCCATGAAGATGATCCGAAGGCTAGAACTACTCTGCTGTAAGGACAAAATGAGAGTTGGGGTTGCTCAGCCTGGAGAACAGAAGGCTTTGGGAAGACCTTATTGCTACCTTCCAGTATCTGATGGGGGCCTACAAGAAAGCTGGGGAGGGACTTTTTACAAGGGCTTGCAGTGACAAGATGAGGGCTAATGGCTTCAGACTGGAAAAGGACTGACTAAGATTAGAAATTAAGTTCTTCACTGTGAGGGTGGTGAGACACTGGCACAGGTTACCCAGGGAAGCTGTGGATGCTCCATCCCTGGAAGTGTTCAAGACCAGGTTGGATGCGGCTTTTAGCAATCTGGTCTAGTGGGAGGTGTCACTTCCTATGGCAAGGGGGTTGGAACTAAATGATCTTTAAGGTCTCTTCCAACACAAACCATTCTATGATTCTGTAAAGGTGTCTGTGTGTGTATGAGGATGTAAATAATCTGGAAAGATGTGGTCCATCTCCCCTACAGCACAGTTGTTCTTCTCAAAAGTTCAAATTAAACAGCAGAGTGATACTACAAAGTTTGCACAGGACAGCTTGGAAGACTAGCTTCCTCTAAGTGAATGACCAAGGTCCCCCTGTGAAGGCTTTCCAAGGAAATGCCATGTTCCCAATCAGAACACCTACATCACCATGAAGGATATTATTCAGAGTAATCTGTCACAACAGAAACAGCAGATATAAGGAATTCTGCTCTAGTTTCCCCAAGCCTCCATGTCCACCATCCAGCACAGAAAGAATATGCCAACATACTGGATCATTTTGCAGCCATCAGGATTGCTTCTCCAGAGCTGAAGGCTATCAGCAGAATACTAATAAACTCCACTTTGCTCCCAAGGAAATTTGAGGTACTAACTGTAGCTTGGCAGCCAGTCCACTTAGGGCTTTTGAGACCATGTGTTAGCTCGCTCTCCTCTAGTTCCTGCATCTGGAACGTGTGTTTCTTCTTGTTGCTCTGTTGTATAGTGAATATCTCTCCAAAGTGTTGGTTTATAATACGTTGTACTTGCTCTGAAAACACCACATGTAGCAGGTGGACTAGAAGGAACACTCTTGGAAGCAAACACAGTATGCTTGCTGTAAGCTGAGAGAAGCTTTGAGAGAGGTTGAACAGGAAACAGACGAGTGCCTCAAAAGCAAGCATCAGCATGATCAGACAAGTAAATTTTGGTGATAGGTTAAAAGGGGAAGTTTTCTCCGTTGGCTCTTCAGCAACGGACCTTGGGCAAAGGGCACCTGGTGAAGAGCCGTGTCGTGACTCTGGGTAACCTCATCATGCCACAGCAATCATGGCAGAAGGTGGCAACAGATAATATAGTAAACATAAAGGTTCAGGGAATCTGCAGACACCATCTCATGGCTCTGAGAGCACTGGCTAAATACCACACTTCTGTGCTTCAGCTTTCCCACACGTACGTGCTCATAAACTTATCACAACCCCACATATATTCCCAGGATTTGAATGATAAAGCAGACACGAGCCAAAACAGCGAGCTGTGCTGTAATGCTTCAGTGTTCCACATCTCCTGCGAGTTTCCATCAATAACGGAATGAAAGAAATAAAAATCGACACGTCTGTTAACTGACGCAGAACATCCTTTTGTCCCCACATTACAAACCATGAACCAGAAACACATCCTACAGGGGATTATTGCTTTGAATCAAGGCTATTTATAGAAATATGCCTTCCCACAGGTACTTAGTTCTGAAAATATGACACAGGGAGTGATTCAAAGCAATTAGCATACTGGAAATGTAACATATACAAACAAATACCATCTGTTTGAGTGCAGTTGATTTTGCCATGTTTTTGCCATTTATACCAATGACAAAAAGAAAGTGTTTTAATCTGTGATTTTGTAAATGTGTGCCTTTCCTATATGGAATAGAAACCACCCATGATAAACTTGAAGGATAATAATGTAAGACACAATAGTTTTGTTTTCACTTCAATCTAAAGTGGTTAGAACTCTAACAACATAGTTTTAAATTGTGATGTACAAACTTACACCTTACTCAGGGAAGTAAACAATCTTTATTTTCATTTGCCAGAATGATGAGGCAGCTCGAGAGGATGTGGGCAACCTCTTGACTTTGCAAACGTCACCACTACCCAACACATGAACAAACCCATGCTCAAGGTTATATGCTATACCTATGGAATGTATAGATCATAGCATCGTTTTGGTTGGGAAATACCTTTAAGCTCGAGTCCAACCATTAACCTAACTCTAAATCATGTTCCTCAGCATCTCCACAAGTTTTAAATATCTCCAGGGATGGGGACTCCACCACTGCCCTGGGCAGCCTCGGACAGGCCTTGACAACCCATTCAAG
>JAAGNO010028798.1:0-35279 GCA_033439905.1 Ceryle rudis
AGGATGGGAAAGGGGGAAGCAGAAGTTTCAACTGAATGAGGCTAGGCCATATAGGCTGGTAATTCTCCAGTTGAGTCCCTTCTTAATAGCAGGAGCAAAAAAAAAAAACAAAAAAAAAAACCACAACCTTTCCCTGCACTAATTCACAATTACAATTTCTTATATAGGCAGATATAAAAGCTTGTAAATAAAGTAGGTACAACTATTAAAATACTTCATAAACCAACTATGAAATGCGTCATGAGACAAAACTGAAATAGCTGGCCCTAACTGACGTAACTTTTAGTATTCATTTTTAACTACAGAGCATAAAAATGGCTAAGAACACTGAGGTCCTCCAGGACCTTCCTTCATCGAGCCGAGATCATTGAGCTTCCCAGCAGCCAGGTACTGCATGACATGCCAACAGTAATAGGTTATGTTTGGTTTCTCCCCCAGTTTCGTTTTGCCAACTAGTCCAGAATCTCACTTCTCTGGTGTCTTGACATCTGGCATGACTATCTTCATTTTAACAGGTTTTAAATGACTGGGGGGAATATGGGTAACAGGCATACCTCTTTACAGCTTGCAAAAAACACAATGGTCTTCTTTTTCAAGTGACTTCTCAGGAAAGAATATAACATGTTTACTTTTTGCTGAAGCTCACAAACAACATAGTTCTGATCCAGACTTGCTGGGGTACTAAGGAAAAAAAAAAAAAAAAAACCAAAACACACAGAAAGTACATTTAAAAACCATTAGTTCCCAGAACATTAGAATGAGAAAGAAAATACAGGGAGAGAAAATACAGGCATAAAATATCTACAGAGCTGTGTGACTTTTCTTTTAAGTCAGGAGTGTCTGGCAAATACCCAGAAAAAAAGGAGAAAATAAAAAAAGAGTCGGGCTGGAAAGTTCACCCACTTTGAGGAACCAGTCTCAGTAGCTCCACTAGAAAGCTAATACTGAAAGCCAAACCAATTCCCTTACTAAACGCCAATGTGGAGAAGCAGATGACTTTTGACATTACTTCTAAATTCATTTACTACTAGCAAGCCAAACTCTTCTATGTCTAAGCAGCGACATTCAAATTGCCTTGACTTAAAATGCAATTTTGTCTACTAATCCTATTAAAGCATCACTTATGTTTAAGGCAATGTCAAAGCACAATCTAATAATGCACAAAAAAAGAGCACTGATGTACTTTTACTGATTACACCCTGACATGCAAAGTGACTCTGTAAAGCTCTGAACTGTCATCTTCACTCACCTTTCCATTCTTCACGAAGTAAAATAAAACAATCCTTTAGCATATTTGCCCTTGAAATACATCTAAATGCTCATCTCAGAGTCATTCTGCTTCACCCTCAACAAACCAAGTGTATTCAAAACCACTTTACCAAGAGGTGGCCACTTGGGAGAAAATGCAAGACAATCCTCCAGTTTTTATTCTGCTATTGAATTTGGATTATACCACAGTACCTTTTACTTTCTAAGTCTTTCAGAGGAAACTGTTTTCATAAGGCAATCCATGTACATAGGCAGTAAATTCTAAAACAAATGAATACTTTCCTTAAAAATTTGCTTTTGTACAATTTGCAGTACAATACAGACATAATCAAATAAAATACTTAAAACTGCCTCAAGATTCAGCTTGGTTCTGCTGTTCATTTTGAGGATGATTTCTCATTTGCTCTTGGGAACGCCACTTTTATTACTATGCTTCACCTTTCTCCTGCATCTTACATACGGAAATATATGCATATTTCATAGAAGAGCAGAAAAAGAATCATACATGTTCATAAGCAATTTGACACTCAGATGATCAAGCCCACAGAAATGCAAAATAATAAATAAAGTTCTTAATTTAGATTTCAAATGAAAAAAAGTGTGCTAAAAAGCAAGGTGTATATTTTTTTCATCTAGCAAGACATTCATTTTTTTGAGCTTGGCAGTTGACATACTTCACTTCTAGCAAGGGCCTCCCATTCTGATCCAAACTGTATGGCCTGACAAATTTATTTTGTGTGCACAGGGCTGGAGTCCTGAATGTGCACAGTAAACCCAGCATATCAGGAAGCCTCAAGACTTATTACACATGGACTGATGCCATTATCCTTCCTTTGGGCACTAATACTGAAATAAACAAGAACGTCATTCTGCATGTTCCCAATAAAGCAGCATTTCCTTGGAAAGCCAGATTGATCAACAGCACACAGAACTGCATCTGTGCAGCACATCTATTGGTATGCACGTACAGGAGGTAAGGAAGCCAACAACAAAAAAAGTAGCAGTTCAGACGCGAGTGCTCTTACACCCCAGGACACTATTCCACCCAGGTTATAACCTACTCTGGGACTTGCTCCTGAGGAAAAAAAATTCCAGTCTGAGAAGGTGCCTGAGGAGCCACAAGGAAAGTGCAGGTTCAACCTCCCTGTAATGAATCAGTCAGAACTAGTACCCCTTATGTGGAAATTCCTTGCTTTCAGGAAAGCATGCTACAGGATCAGACATTGAAAAGAAGGAGGAGGATGCATGAGGTAACTTATTCATGGAACCAACAGTCAGAGAAGTGGTTGAGTAGGGTCACCATCTGTTTAACCCCCCCGGGGGGGGGGAACAAACTACATTATCCCAACATACCTGAATTTGGCTTTCTCATGAACCCAAACATATTCTGGATCTTTCAGACTCAGTCGTGCAAGATCCTTCACTGATTTGGTTTGTGTTGCAGAAAAAAGCAAGGTCTGGCGTTTCTTAGGTAGGTTTTCTATGATTGCATTCATTGTATCAGCAAATCCCATGTCTAGAATTCTATCAGCTTCATCAAGAACTGAATTGAGAGATAGATTTGAGAAAATCTGGGTTTAGCTTTATTTGTTTAAAAAAATAATAATAATAAATACATTAAATCCATATGGTACAAAAATTCATGCCTACTTAAACTGCAGAGATGGACTTAAGTACTGTATATGACGGGATTCTCTTTCAATACTCATGTACTCCATAAAACATGTTTTTCAAAAAGCTGCAACAGAAGTCATAGCATTTTCCATAATCTATGCACTACAGCCTTCAGTTTCACACACTGAAGCATACAAGATCAGCATATCAAGTAAACAGTTCAGCAATTTGCCAATTGGAAAAAAAAAAAAAATATCCCTGTTCTATTACTGAAACAAAAGCATGGTGAATATACAACAGTGTTGTACTATTCACAACAGAGCAAACCAAACTCTCCTGTACCTAAGCTGAATTTATCATTGAAACACAGGGAGTAAACAGAGTAGCACAAAGATAAAGCTCTAAGGAAAGGACCCACATTTAATGCAATTCTTGTCTAACTGCCATAAACTGTACTCAGTGTAGCAAGGATAATTTCACATTTTATCAGCTTCATTAGCTTCTTAATTACTTCTGAGTTCCTCAAGCTATGCTAAAGATTATGCACAGTTCTCAGAGGCAAGCAAATCTTTCCATTACATCAACATTTTCATTCAAGTTGGAAGTATGAAAAGAAGCAATATTAACATAACAATGAAAGGAACAGGAATGGGTCTTAAAATTCAAAGAAAAATGTTTTCTAGAACTGGCCTAAAATACTCACATTGTAATGAATATTCCATATTAATTATCATGTCTGGAAAAACCACAAGAGCCATAGTCAGAATGGAGAGGCCAGTGTTAGCCAAGACAGACCTAAGGGATTCTATGGGAGACTACATTTTGAGTTCCTTACTAACTCTCCTGCCAGTTCTTATCATCCTAAGGAAGGTATGCTCAGCAATCACTTTGAGAGAAAGTACACAGAAGAAAGGCAGGTTTTGTGCTTCCTATTTTAAATTCGTACACATGAACTGAAATGACATTTCATCTACATACCATGACTAGGATAAACTTTTTATCCAAGGAAGCGATTCCCATAATTATGAACAGCTACAAAATATCTCTGAGTACTACTCAAAAAAAAAAAAAAAAACCAAAAAAAAACAACAAACCCACAAACCACAAAAACAAACCCCAACAAAACAAACCAGCGTACTCAGCATTTGCAGATCAGATGCATAGAAATATGAGGTTTCATCCATGTGCTGTAGAAGCCGTCCTGGAGTGCAAATCAGCATATTTATGTGGTGGATTTTTTCAGACTCTTCTTTCAGATCCTGAAACAGAGTTAAAGAAGCTTAGCTCTAAGCTGTTCACACTAGAAGCCCAGTACCAGAGATGGTCAGGCCACCTTAACCTGTTGCTAGCTTTTAGAAAAAGAGTCAAGGATCAGCTGTGCTCTTTCTACAGAGACACCATAATTGCTTCAGCATGCTCACACTTGTGGCTCTACCTAAAAGTACTTCAGAATATTCTAAATTAATAGGATAGTCCTGGAAGGTTTGGCAGGAAGGTCCATCCAGTCATGTAACCTGTAAAGACTAAATATGCAACAGCTTCAAAAGACAGGGGACAGACACGAAAATGGGTGGGTCATTGATAGGTTTCCATTAACTACTGTCTTTCCTGACTTTTAATTTTCCTTCCTAAACAAGTATTTAATACAGGACTCATTTATGCTTCCTTACAGCAAACTCCAAGAGAGAACACACCTTTCCTCCAATGATAAGACCAGCTGAGAACTCATGATTCCTTCCCACTTTACGCAGAACCTTGAAGGTTTGATATGCCAGTTCCCGGGTAGGTGATATTATCAGAACTCCCAGTCCATCAGCTGAAGTCCACTGATGGCGATAGAGGAGTTCCAAAGCCTGAATAAGAACAAAAACAACAACAAATTTGTAACAAAAAGTGTCATAAAATAAAACCACACTAATTAAAATAATGACTTAAAGAAACATCAGTGTACATTTCACATGGTTTGATTATATATCAGTTCTAACTGATAGTAATGATACTTGCTATAGCAAAATTCCCCAGTACCAATCCATAACAGACAATAGTCAGTGGTAAATTTGTAAACATTTTACTGCACAATTAATGCTACTCTGCTAAATTCTGGAAATCAAGTCTTAATCATTTATAGAACAGAAATCAGATGTAGACAAACATGAGAAACTCATAAGGTTTTCTGAGAGCCAGAAACAGAATGAGCAACTAGAAGAAAGCCAATTATTGCAGCTTTGATTCCAGTTACAGACTTGAAGCAGGACTATCCACACGTGCTCTACATGGAGCACTCCAACTAAAGCTGCCATACACCTCAGACCAGAATTACTCTTGCTCTTATGAATTCACACAACAGAAACACCATCCGAGTCAGCAAGGTATGAATACTGGAAGCATTCTGAAATACTTAAGGCTGTTAAGCATCCTTGTACTTTTTTTTTTCCCTCCACTATTCATCTCTCCAGCTCCACTCATCACTTTTCTCCCCTAAAATTGTTTTAAAATAAGGTTTGTAAAACAAAGTACTTATACTCCTAGATTAACTAACTGAGCGATCTCACTTGTTTCTCAAGTTCACAAGACTATCTTTTGAAGCCACCTACTTTTCTTTTTTATATTTCACTAATAAAAAACAGTCAAACATGTGTTCTCCATGACAGAGATTTTCATCCTGTTTTCCTGCTTGCACCTAGAAGCGATTTCTAAGGAGATCAAAAAGACAAGGAAATAGAAGTCCCCAATCACTAAGCTTAAGTTTGCTATATAAAGTCCAAATCTTAAAGCTTTAAAGGGGTCAAAAACCACTCATCTAAAAAAAAAAGGCTAAGCAGCTGAAGAAATTTTGCTTTTCTATTCCATAGACTTAGTTTTCAAATTTTGAAAAGAACTGAACAACTGGAGTTGCACCAGGAAAACAGATTCCAGAGGAAAAAAACCCAAAGCATTTCCTAAATTACACAGAGTCTACTAATGTAAGGATCAAAGTAGAATTTCTAAATGGCAGAATATTCCTAAGGCCAAAACTATACTTCTCTCAGAACTTCAAGCAGATTTATTAAATTAGTGTCTTGACTTTCTTGGAACATCTAGATCAGTTGCATTATAACTTTTCTCCCAGAATCTATAAACCTAAGCTGTTTGACACCCAATACTCCCCAGATGACCTGATTTAAGTGCGAACAGAAGGATGTAAATTACTTACTGGGACAATAAAAGCCAAGGTTTTGCCTGATCCAGTCTTTGCAGCTCCAAGTACATCTTTCCCTTGTAAAGCCAAACCTATGGTTTGCCTCTGTATCTCCGTTACCATGCGATACTGGGCTTCCTGCAATCCTAGTATTTGTAGTAGGGGAAGAGAAGAGAGAGCAAAGGAGGGGAAGGAAAATAAAAAATAAAAATAAAAACCTTTATTGTTTTCTTAGCCAGAGATGTATTCCTTCCTTTAAAAAACACACACATCAATACTTATCTAAAACTTAAGTTTAAAGCAAAAAAAAAAAAAAAAAGTTTGGATGCTAATAAACAATACATTCATTTTTACTTAATTACTTTCCAAAGAAAACTTTTGTACTCACCTTTTAGGGTTTTCTTTGACAACGGAAAATCTGAAAATCTTTGAATTTCACTTGGGTTTATCTGAAACAAAATAAGTTTTATCCGTGTTTATAATCTAAGCATAACAGGGAAACTAAATAGCATTCTTCAAGTTGCTATTAACATAAATATGTTCATTATGATGTGACCCAAGTTAGCTGGTCAGGCAATGTATACTAGTTTGACACAAACCAAATTGCTCTTCTTCCATAAACTGTTTATTAAGTAATAAGCTACACTTTAACCATGCAGGCCAACAGCACATTTTAATGCTTGGATCATTATGAAGTTACAGCATAATTCACACTCTAGATCCTGAGGTCTCTGCTCCAATCTCCTGCTCATAGCAGGTCAGCTCTGAGGTCAGATCAAGCTGCTCAGGGTTTCATCCAGTCCAGTCTTGAAATTGTTCAAGGACAGAGACTGGTCAGCCTTTCTGGGCATCCTGTGCATCTGCCTGACTGTCCCCATGAGGAAAAAGTGTTCCAAGCTGAGCCTCTCTTCTCTCAACTTGAGCCAGTTGTCTCTCATTCTTCCCCCCTGAATCATCTTCTCAATGACCTCCTCATGGGCACTGGAGACTTCTGTACCCCAAAGCTATCTCTGCTACAGACTGACAAGTCCATCTCCCCCAGCATGTCCTCACAGGGAAAGTGCTCCAGCCCCCACCATTTCAATGGCCCTCCACTGAACTGAATCCATTTATTGATTTATTTTTCCTAATGGGAAGTCCAAAACCGGATGGAAGATTCTTCAGGGGAAAAAAAAAAAAAAAAAAAAAAAGTCATATATATTTTAATCACATTTTTAAAAAATCCTGCAGTATGCAAGCAAGACCTAAATCTTCTCCAATGCATCATGCCATTAGCCTCTGACATAACCTGCAATTAAACCTCATGCTGAGCATTTCACTTACATACAGTATCTTAAAGATCAGAACTTCTGTAGCCCCCAGACTTGAGGACCCAGAACTGCAGCATCTTGAATATACCTGATAAGAAATAGAAGAGTCCACCTGAATCCTGAAGCTCACCAGATACACCAACCTCTAGCATTGGTATACTTAATTTTTTAGAACTGTCCTACAGAGTACAAAGCATACTAAGTAGTTCATTGTCCCAACACCTACTAATTTACTTTGCTGTATACATCCTCCACTACAGCAGATTTGCTGGCTGTTAATGACACACAGCCCCTGAGAGAGTTTGAATTAGTTTTAGCTTGAACCCCATGAGTTGGCTCAATGATTTACAAAAATAAGACGCCAATAGAGATCTTAAGAATTTAATACTTTCCAGTCTGTTCTAGCAGATGGGAAATCATCAAAAGATGTAGACAGTTTCCACTGGCAAAGTTCACAACAACCAATAGCAGCAGGACAGGAAACAAAAAAAATAACCACAGAACTCAGGAAAAAAATAAAAATAAAAAATAAAGAGACTACTGTATCTATAAAGCCTGACCAGATGAAGAGGAAGGTACACAGCTCTGAATGTATACCAGCTGGCATCCATGAACTGAGATATCCAAATGTCAAACTGGGTTTACACAACTCATGCATTTCTAGTATGATTACGTATGATTTATTTCTAAGAGACTGCTGAAAGGAAATCTCCCAACACAAGGACCAAGGAAAGTGGTTCTTGGACATTCCACACAACTTGTGATAACAATGCCAGAGAAGACCTCAAATGAAGAGCTGCTGAGCTGTCAGATCAGCGTTGTATCTGCTGGAAGTACCAAGCCTTCTACAGGTTCTGCCTATTATGGAAAACTGAGAGTTTATACTTGTTTAAAGTACCTAGATGACAACACTACACTTTCTTTTCAGCCTAGTTCTCTCCAGTAAAAACAAGAAAAGTAAATTAATGCATTAATTTGTTGTCTACATAAAAGGTAGTAACACCCGTATTAAAACGGTTTGGGCATATTACAAGACAAAGCTCTTGTAAGGTAGTTTTCAAACTTTCCTTATGTCCTAGCAGAGCAATTAAACTTTTAGCAAACGTTACTTAGAAATCTTAAAAGTGACTTATTTTTACAAAACCTACTTGTGCCAAGAAGCACGTATTTTAAGCTGGTAGATTTCAGCAAGGGAGGTAAAAACTATCAGAAATCACCACCACCACAAAGAAGGAAAAAAAAAAAAAAAAAGTCTTTTTTCCAACCTTCACAAACTGGAATTTCTGACAAATATTTCCAAATTCAGTTGATAATTTTGAAAAATATGACATATCACATGTAATACTGCATATTGGGCTAATTCCCAGTCCTACTACTTTACATGCTAAAGGTTCACTACTCAGTGATTTATACAGGTTCGGTTTAATTTCAGACAAGAGATTGTCTGAGCAGGAAAAGAGTATGCCTACAGGAGGGAAAACTATCTCACTAGCATCAAAAAAAAAAAAGAATTCAAGTAATCCATTATGTGCAACTAAAGGGATAGATTTCAATAGGTTTGTGACGCATGGAAAGGGCCATTACAGCAATGTGAAATTGTTCTAAATAATTAAGGCTGCTTTAAGCATTTCAATGGGTCAGTTTATTAACTCTAGATGATCCAGTAAGAACTGATGTATTAGTCATAAAGAAGACAAATCATATTCTACTCTTCTACCTTAAACTCCTCTAAATCAGTGTCAAAATTATTAGATGCATAAGCCTAACTGTTTTAAAGATGTCCAGGAAGGAAAAAAAGTGGCAATATTAAAAGAGTGAGGCATAGGAATGTTGGGAAAGGCCATGTCACAAAGCTTCCTATATTATTTCTCTGCCCTACAAACTTCCACGAGCACAAGAATGACCTGTTGTAGTACCCCTAAACTCCAAAGATACTGGTATATTTTTAAAGTCCAAATGGTAGGGGTAAGAAGGACTGGTGTTAGAGGTCAGTCTTCTGATAGATCTATTCTATATCCACATGCACCAGTGGAAAACACCACCAACTTCTACTTAGTTTGCTTCCCTGTTAGAAGTTATTACCTCCTCTAATCTGCTGGGAATCTGTACTTGTGAGTGCTCTCTAATCTGCTCTAGGTGAGCATACCCTGCTCATTTCAAATACTTCACATGGTATTCTGATCTAATCTGACCACTTTATCATGAAACAGACTAAAAAGAGTTTACACAAACAGCTTCTCCAGCACATCAGTTAGGCTGTTAATGCTTTTCATGAGCACAACTGGATGGAGAATACAGTGTTCATCAACAGCCTTACAGTTAGGCAACAAAATTACTGGATCAAGAGGTAATGGATCACCTATGAACACAAAATGGTCCCAAGAATTGGACACACTAAAAGTAAACATTTTCCATCTATGCTGCCATACATTCATCATCACATGCTAACAACAACAAAACAGTAACAAAGTTTCATGGTTATCTCATCATTACTGTTTAATTTTGTCTTGTTTATCCATTACAATCATTCTCACACTGGAAATTACAGGCAATATACTCTAATAGGGTGGGCACAGTGGATACTCTTGCATCCAGTAGCCATCCTACCCTATTCCATGTCACATCATCACAGTTTAGGGTCAGGGAAGCCCATCAGACCTATAGCAGATGCTATGTCCAACAGGAAAAAAGAAAGGAATTAAAGACTTGTTGATTAGAAAAGGAAACTAGGACAGCTAATGAAAGTAGCCATTGAAGAAGCGACAAAGACGCCAGAAACCAAAAAGCTGAGCCCTTGGCCCTTGTGATCCCTCAGCTTTATATTGAATACGATGTATATGGGCTGGAATCCTTCACTGGTCAGTTTAGGGTCACCTGTCCTGTCCACTCCTCCCTGCAGGTGCAGCCTTTCACTTTCCTGCACCCTCACTGTGGTACACAAGATCCAGCAGTGGCCTTGGTCTGCACACCAATCCTTGGTACTAACTTGGGGTGTCATCACTGCTAGAAGCAGACACCGCCTGTGAAAACAGGCTGCTACCTTCAGAAAAAGCACTTAGAAGAACTAAGCTGAAAAGTACATCACTGAACAGATTTAGTTCTGTTCTCACTCAAACCAGGACACACAGGCAAGATGACAAATGCACATGAAGACCTAACCCACCCACATCCTGAGTGCCAGAGCCCCCAGCCAATGCTCCTCACAAAGAGGAGCTTACCGAAGAGCTTTCCAATTCCCTAGTCCCTAAGAAGGGATATGCCTCACACAGAACTCACTGGAGACCCTTGAAGATCCAAGTACAAGGCTCTTCCTCACAAACCCCACCCCCACTATAACCAGGTCCAGGGTATTAAGGAAGAAATACAGGAGACCAAGTGGAAAAACTTGTCAGAGATCAGAAAAGGAGGCATAAAGGACTGAAGATAGGAAGCTAGGTGGGCATTCACCTGTGTGTTCATAGGCAGGAGAATCCTGGATCTAGAAGACTGCAAAACCCCAGAAGAGTTGAGATCGGGAGTCCTTAAAACTGTTCTATTACAAATACATGTTTATCCTGTCCTCATTCTGATGGATACATGTCTGACCACTTCCAGCCGCCCTTTTTTCCCCACGAGAAATGATCTATTATTCAAAACAGTAATTTGACCATCTATGGAAGAATATCACTTGTTTTCAAACCAGTAAACTCAACGATTGTGTAAAGCTTCAGAATACTAACTTGCCAAATCTTAAGCAAAGGAGCTGTTGCTGCATAACCAAGTACAACAGCCATGCTCTTTGCTCAGCCATCACTGCAAATTCAGCAAAAGTTGAGAGGACATAGAGAGCAACACCACAGACAAGGTACATCTAAGCCATTATTCACAATGACAGTACTTTCCACTGATCAGTATGGCTCAAAAGCCAGCCATCTCCCAAAAGAATTCAAGAGAATATGGGTGACAAAACCAACATCACTGACCCTAGCTTTAATATTCAAATACCTCTTTCCTGACTTGAGGTTAAACAACATACTCTAGAGTGATGTTTGCCTGTAGGGCATCTTCTGTGGAGACAAATGTGTCCCTCCTCAGTCATCGAGACAGTGATGCTGCCTGGTCAGAAAGTGTCAAGTACCACTAGTTGCAACCACTCCCACCATCTTCCTCAATGGACTCTCAACCAGTCAGTCTCTCGCCTCCTGAAGGTCTCACTATCCCTGGCTCCACAGCCTGCCCAGTTACCTCCATCAGAACCGCTGGGACTGCGGCTACTGCCCAATTCTCCTCTGCCTGGGAGGAGAAAGGAAAGGAACAGAGGATCAGCCCTGCCTCATGGAGATGGAAGCCCTTCTGCCTGCCACAAAGCAGCGTCAACCCACAGCATTTATCTACAGGCACCGACAACAGCCAGAGGAACAGCCCTGCCAACAAGGGGTGCTCCCCACCCCTACCCGGGACCCATCCTCACAGACGTCCTCCTCTCCGCCCTACCCCTACGCACACCACACGAGAGGGGCCGCTTTTCCACGCCGGCCTCGCTCCGGCCCGGCCCGGCCCAGCCCGGCAGCACCAGCCGCCCGCCCCCGCCGTACCTCGGGGTAGCGCTGCACCAGGCGGCCGATGCCCTCCCGCTCCACCTGCCACTCGGGCTTCTTCCGCTCCTTGCGCTGCAACCGCAGCTTATTCGTCCGCTGAGTGTATTTCTTCTTCCAGCGTTCGAAGCTGAGCACCGGGTCCATCGTCGCCGGCCCGCCGCGGCCACCCCTCCCGCGGCCACCCCTACCGCGGCCATCCCTGCCGGCATGGCCCATGCTGCCCCGATTGCCTCGCATGGGACTCACAGGGCCGCCGAGGGCGGGGCTGGGCGCAGGCCGAATACGTCAGCGGACCGCGCCGAGAGGGGCGGGCCCCGCCGAGAGGGGCGGGCCCGGCTCGGCTCGGCTCGGCTCGGCTCGCCCCGCCCCGCCCCGGCTCTCGGCTCGGCTCGGCGCTCTGGGCTCCCAGCCTGAGGGAAGCTTGAAAAGTTGCACAAGAGTTGAAGAAAGAACACAGTTCGTGTAATAAACCCCCCCCAAAAAAGGAGGTCTTGGTGCAGCCTGCAAAATGTGGTCAGTGATAGAGATGGTAAAGCCCTCCCAACCCCCCCAAAAAAAACCCAGCCAAACAAACATTAAATAAATAACGCCGTAATATAGAAGGAATATGTGCTTAGTACTGTTACAGATTTTGTTCTCTGCAATACAGCAGTGTGAGGGGTCAGGAGGAAGAGTTCTATGGCAAGTCCATTAATACTTTATTTGCTAATTCATGAAAGGGAAAAATTGACTAATTTGGAGAAATAGAAAAGCCATTGAAAGACATGTCGGGGGGGGTGGGGGTGGGTGTTGGTGTTCTCAGATGTTGGATTTAAGCTCTGTTTGATACGTGTTTTGACTTTTCATGGGGCTCTGAGGAACATGCTCTAGTTGATGTCCCTGCTCATCGCAGGGGGGTTGCACTCGATGACCTTGAAAGGTCCCTTCCCAGCCAAAACATTCTGTGCTTCTTTAATACAGTTGTAGTCAATCTTGATGGCCTTGGCTCAGAGCCTTGAACTATGCAAAGGGATGTCTGAGTACCACAAGCAAAACTACAAACCCACAGAGTTGTTTGAGGCTGGGTGGTGTAAGGGTGGTCTCTATAAAAGGCACTTATCTAGACTTAAAGTAACTAGACTTAATCAACCTGCAAATTTGTATTACACTATCTTTACATGCACTGACTCTTAACCCCTCCCTACCGGGAAGTTCTTCATCACTCAGCAAATGGTCTCTGACCATCGAACGATTGCAAAGTCAGTTCTAGCACTTCATCGGCACACAAATTTAGAAAAAAAAAACGGGCTGCAGAGTAATTGTGCCACATCAGGAAAAAATTACAGACATATTTATGCAATGTCCTAAGAAGGAAGTAAACACTTTGGTGAGGGAAACTGTGAAAGACTCCCAAAATAACTATTGTCTCTGGTGAGGCTTTGGAATTCCAGAAAGGCGAGGGAAAATGGAGCATCTCGTAATTAGCTTCACTTTTGCCATAAACGTGTTGAGAGTAGCACTGGAGATATTTTTCTTCCTCCCTGCAACCAGGGAAGCCTGTGATTGTAGAAATGTTTTCCCTTGAAAATACATTAAGTTCCTAATTTCAGGAAGGGCCAGAAAAATCTGTATTAAATATGCCCCAATGGGATCTCTGCTCCCAGGTACAGCTTTGAATGCAAATGGTTTCCTTTAGAGGTTTGTTTGCTGTTAAGATTCTTGAAATAAAAATTTTGGGGTTTTTTCAGAAGTACCTGTTGAAAAAGTGCCTGCAGGAGGTGCTGTTCCACCCTGACAGATGCTCTTCTGGGTGGGTGGGCCATCTTTCCTCCGATTACAGCACATTAACTTGACATAGAAAACTATGAAAACTATGAAAACAGGCCTGTCTAGGATGTCAGGTCTAACAGTTTAAGATGATCAGACTGTTGCAGGTCTCAGCGTTTCTATCTGTCTGCCTGAAAAAAAATGAACCGAACAAATAATAACCAAAGAAACAAAAGCCTTCCTGTGTAGCATTCCTGTTGTTGCAGCACTGGAGTAAGTTTTACCTTTTTGTAAGTAAAAGTGCAGATAAAAGTGTTGTGTTTGAACATGCTGTCTTTGCTCACCTGGTTTGTGTTTTGCCTGCAGGCTCCTCTCGTAGCAGAACAGCAGCAGTGGTCTGTGAGTCACTACAGAAATAAATCCGCAGTGAAAAAAAAAAAAAAAAGTTATATGGAAAATAATACCTCGCTGTCCTTCTCAAAAACAGATTTTTATGCTACTGTTATGAAAAATAGTGTTAATTATGCTTATATGCTTCCAATGCTTTTTAATAACTTGTTTGCTCATTAGCCAAGAGGTCCATGTACCAGGAAAGGAAAACCAGAAAGTCAGAACAGCCCATTCTGTATCCCACAGTAGAAGGTAAAATCCTGGAGACCCTCTCAGCCCCATGCTGGAGGTCCGGATGCCTGCAAAGGCCTGGGAGCCAACTTTCTATTTTTATTGCTGTCCTGTCACGCCAAGGGGCTTGTCTGAGAAAAAGCCAATGGTTTGTAAAAGTTTCCCTCTTACACAGGAACAAATTCTACCATGTTAAATTTGATTTATTTATAATCGTAGAATCATAGAATGTATATATGTGCAAGACCGCTTCCGTTGACTTGTAATAGTACTATTCCTAACACTGTGGCAAAACCAGAGTCCTTCTGAGTAATAAAGAGAAGAAAATTTTGTTTTTACAAGCTGACAAATCGGAGAAATGAAGGGAGTATGGCTATAACAATACATGGAAGAAAGCAGCATTTTTTTATTTTAAACAAGACCTATTTCAGTAGCAGTCATTCTCCATAGATGTCACTCTCATGCATATTCAGTCTTTCCTACTCATGAGCACAAACGTGTATGTGTGTGGGCAGGGTTATTTATGGTGTCAAGGAAGACAAGGGGCACCAAGTATCAAGGACCCTGAGGGCACTGATAAATCATAATGGCCCTGAGGCCTCCCTCTACATCCCAGCCCAGCTCCACCCTGCAGCTTCAGGCCCTGCTTGAGTTATGTCCTATGTCATGTTGGTCCCCAGCTGAGCCACAGCTGTGCCTGTCCTTGGACACAGACCCCATTGATTGGCACACTGAGCTGCAGGCTGACTTCCTGGCTTGATCTGGGACCTACTTTGTCACCATGAACTTGCCCAGTCATCAATAATTAGGGTCATTATTTGACCCTAATTATGGCCACCAGACCTCATCCTCACCCTGCTTCTGACCCTGACCAGGGAATTGATTTCCTACCTTGACTTGGGACCTGCCTCATCACCACAGATCTGTCTGATGAGCTGGACTCTTGGTTGACCCCCACCTGCAACCCATGCACAAACTCTGCTCCCTCATTTAAGTGCTCTGTTATCAGACTTAGCTCTTGACTCTTAGGGAGTAGTCAGTCTTCACAGTGTCCTGACAATCGAGCTCTCATCAGTTTTTCTGGGTTCATTCTGAATGGTGACAATGGTGCAAAGTCTTTGGTATCCTTTACATTCTCTCCTGACAAAACCTGAGGGCCAAGTTGAGTTGTATGACAGTGCTCTTGCCCTGTATCTGTGTTGTGGGGCTTTCTTCACTGCATAGACTTAGTACAGTTGGCCCTATACCCAAATCCTGCCACTTTCCCATTCTTACCTATTTTCTTCCTTGCATTTCATGGTTGGTCTTAATCTCTTGACTTGCTGCACATGCATCAATCACTCCCTGCGCTCCTGCTGTGCCATTTCTTCTGGTATCTCATGTTGCTGCATACTCTTTTTCACATGCCATGTACCTCAGTGAAACACTTCCTTTGCAAATCTCTACAGGAATTTAAAACAACAGGGGGTGTTTTTATTTAATAATAATAATAAAATATCATTGTGTGTGCTTAAGTTAAACTTTGGGGTTTCCATTAAATCTCTGATTGTTTTGTACTAACCTGTTTTCTTTCAATGTTTCCATATAATCTTGAAGTTAAGATCTAAAGAAATAATCAGCAAACCAGAGGAAGTGACCCCAGAAGTACAAGCTGTCAGTGAAATACTATTAAAGCCTTCCTCAACAAAACGGCCAAGTGCTAGAATTTCCTCAGCCAAGAGGCTCTTGACACTCTTCTCCTTATCTTCCACAGCTTATTTGCTGTGCTTCAGGAGATTTGAGAGAAAGCCTGTGAGAATTTGCATCTGAAGCTGGTGCTTGAGTGTCTGTGAATGAGACATCGAAGCTTGAAAACACCCACAGTGAAAGGATGGATCTTCACTGTAACATTTGCAGTACTACAATGTAACTTAAGACTATTTAAAAAAAAAAAAAAAAAGAGAACGGCAGTCAAGATCGTGAATGCTATTTTTAGTAGAAGTAATGTTCCTATAAGAAATTATTACGAAATTTTATCAGTCTAAAGGATGTACAATATGACATAGAAAAATATTAATTCCACTTGGGAAAAGAAAAATCACTTTACACAAGCGTTATTAGGTGTGGTGGACAGAATTGTTCAGAGAAGAGGTGGGTGTCAGGGTGGGTGTCAGGGCCCTGAGGGCACTATTGGGTCTTACTGTCCCTGCTAGGCCTTCCCTGGGCCTCTGTTGACTTCTGCCCATGGGCTCAGCACTCCATTTCAGCTCAGCCTAGAAGGATTACTTTGAGCACTGCAAGCTGAAAAAAATCAGTTGAAAGGAGAGATTTCAGCACTCTTATACAGACCTAGGGTAAGAAGCTCTAAAAAGGAGGCACAGTAGGTATCTGTAATGCAGAAGGAAAAAAAAAAAAAAAAAAAAACAAAAAACAACCAAACCTGTAAAGAAAAAAAAGCAATAGAATTGGGTTTTCCTATATTGAGTAGCCCTATAATAAAAGGACTATCACCCAAGAAATTAATACAATTTTGCAGAAGACATTACAGGCTCTTCTTGTCAAAGTAATAAAATGAAAACACTTTTACCAAGTATAGAAATTATAGGAATTTCATTTTATGAAAACACACCAAAATGTATACTGGTCTGGAAAGAAAGTAGTCATACTATTACTCTAAACATGAACACACAGTGCAGCTAAAAAACTCTTGGAACAAGCCACTGGTTGCAACTTTGGCAATACAGACATACAAAGGCAACACAGAGTTAATTCTGAAAGATTTCTTACAGATATCTGGATTTAAATGTTCCCACCACAGAAAATTTTAGAATTAAGTCTTTTCCTCCTACATTGCTAAATAGTTTTATATTTTGAAAAAGCCAACTATCATATATAAAATTATATTAGAAGGTAGCTGCTTCTTTTTCAAGCCAGAGCCTAGCAGAAGACAAATGATGCCTTTGTGGAGAGAAATACAACACTCTCAATTCAGTTCTTCACCCATTCTCTTTGGCCATAGACAATTTATTAGCCACCACTATGGAAAAAGCCCTCAGTTCTTAAAATTGTCCTTCAAAAAGTGTTCAAACTGGGATTCTTTTAGGAGACATAGGTTGTAAACCTATTGTCCTCTTAAAACCTGGGGTGATACAGACTGGGAAAAGCTGGGGAAAAGAGAGGACTTATGTTTTGCTGTTCTCTCAATTACCAAGTTTTTGACTAAATGTTAATTATGTTGATCAGGATGACAGCAACCAATCTTCTAAATGTTTAAATGAAAACCACCCTCTAAAGAACAGATTTAAGTTTACTCAGTAAAATTAAACTCTGTGCCATGATGCTTCAAAACCATTCAATGAATGCGAAAAACTAGATGGGAAAAAATTAACCAAGTTTCCACAAAATCAGAAGTGAAAACAGCTTGTCAAGTATCTAGAAATCCCAAAGAATATTGATACTGTTGGTCAGGAAGTGTTGGATGATACAATACCACAGAATGCTTTAGGAAAAAGGTGAAGAGCTCTTTAATAAGATGGTATAAGCACATTTCTTATGGAACAACTAAGGACTTTTTGTGTTCTACAGGACTGCTGTTGGTGATTCTAGTATTCATAGAATCATAAAATTGTCAGGGTTGGAAGGGACCTTAAAGAACATTTAGTTCCAACCCTCTGCCACGGGCAGGGACATCTTCCACTAGATCAGGTTGATCAGAGGCCCATCCAGCTTGGACTTAAAAACTTCCAGGAATGGGGCTTCCACCACCTCTCTGGGCAACCTGTTCCAGTGTCTCACGACCTTCATGGTGAAGAAATTCTTCTTAATATCTAATCTGAATCTACCCACATCTAGTTTTGATCTATTCCCTCTAGTCCTACTACTACCCAACATCCTAAAAAGTCCCTCCCCAGCTTTCTTGTCGGCCCCCTTAAGATACTGGAAGGCCACAATAAGGTCTCCTCAGAGCCTTCTTTTCTCCAGACTGGACAACCCCAAGTCTCTCAGTCTGTCCTCACAGGAGAGGTGCTCCAGCCTGCTGATCATCCTCGTGACCCTTCTCTGGACACATTCCAGTACATCCATATCTTTCCTGTAATAGGGGCTCCAGAACTGGATGCAGTACTCCAGGTGGGGTCTCATGAGAGTGGAGTAGAGGGGGAGAATCACCTCCCTTGACCCGCTGGCCATGCTTCTCTTGATGCAGCCCAGGATACAATTGGCTTTCTGGGCTGCAAGAGCACACTGATGGGTCATGTGGAGCTTCCCATCCACCAGTATCCTCATGTCCTTTTCTTCAGGGCTGCTCTCAAACCAGTCACTGCCCAGCCTATATCAGTGCTTGGGATTGCCCTGACCCAAATGGAGGACCTTGCACTTGGTCTTGTTGATCAAGGTCCCTCTGGATGTCATCCCCGCCCTCCAGCATGTCAGTTGATTTAGTCTGCAGGGCTCTCAAAATGAACTTTTTGTGTAATGTTGGGAAAGCTGTGATTAAAGTCTTGGACAAGGAGAACACTTCCACAATGAAGGAAAAAGCTTTCACTCAGATTGTCAGACAAGGTGACTACCTATAAAAAAGTAATTTAAAAGAATTAATTACTGTGTAATACTTTACATAAATTAATAAATTTAAATAAACCCATCTGTCACTTCAAAATGATATTTAGATTTATTTTTTTTTATAATGATACAGGATGGAGGATAAAACAAATACAGAATTGAAATATTTTTCTTTTAAGCTAAGAAAAGTGGTTTTACTGAAATTATAAGCATGACAAATCTTGCAAGAAATATATGACGCGGTTTGCTGAAACTTGTTTTCCTTCACAGGACTGTCAAACACACCCAAGCTCTGCAGGCCCTATCACTTCACTGCTTCCTACAGTTTGCCCTGTAGCACTTCACACTACTCTTTTGGTGCTTTTAGTGCCAGGAGCACTATTTTGTTTGGATGTATCTAAGCCACTAGGGGCCGTAACGGACCTGTAGAAATAAAAGTGAGTAAAAAACTGCGATCGTAATAAATACACACTAAAAAGAACTAAAAAGAAGACAATAAATCAACACTGCTATTTTCTTTTTGTGTCTATGTGTGTGTGATGGCCAGGCTCTGTGCAGTCTCAGGGCACAGGCTGTTATTCCAGTTCACAGAACTCCATAAATGTGTTTAATTTTGAACATGTTTGACAGTTCTTTCGCAAACTGAGCTGATTTCCCGACTCAGATACAGAGCTGACAAATCAAATTACGAAATATTATTTAACCTTTCAGATGATCACACATTTTGGAAGAATGCCATTTCCAAAACAGAAAGGTATACACCATGGTGCTACTGAGGCTTGATATAAAAATGACACACTTATATGCTGTCCTTTGATTAGAAAAGAACTTTATGGGAAAAAAAGGACTTGCATTTAGCACAGTTCTTGGGATCTTTGTATTTCAGAGTCATTTCAGGAGACAGTTAATGCATTGTTTATCCCAGCCCATTAGCTGGAATAAATATATTTATTTTGTCTGGGACAATATATTTACTTTTTCAGATATGTAAAACATGGGACTGTACCTTTATATGGTAGGCACTTATGCCTTATTATCCTTGGTTTTATATGATTGATTATTCTTTTATTTGGGGAAAAAGTCATAGTTTATTATTTTGATTCTGTAGTTTATTCACTAGGTGTATTGCTCAACTCTGTGGTACACATTTCTCTCCTATTTATAATGACTTAATAACACCTCTTTGTGTGTCTGTGAAGTTTAATCCACACAGCCTGTCCTATCTATCTGCATATTTTTGGTCATAGAAATTAATTTTGGTTTAAATGTTTATACTCATTAGACCCATATTTGATAGTAATGGGTCATAAGACCATTGTTAAGAACATCATATTTTATGGGAGATTCTGGATACTTTTGCTAGACAAACCAACATAATGATATAAAATTTCTTAAGAATCAAATCCCAGGGATGTGTTTCAACTCTGTACTGTAGATACATACATATAGGCATCTAAATGGAATAGCGTGGTTTGGTTCCTCTGTTGCCATCTGAGATGCTCTAAGGCATAAGGCAACTTTAGCTGCTTCTCCAGAAGGACATAGATCTCCCATGTGCCCCATGTCATATCTGCCAGCCTTCCAGCCTTGTACAGATGTGGCTATACCCTAGGGCACTAGATGCATATGTTTAATCCCACTGGAAAATGTAGAGATCACAGAATCACAGAATCAGAGAATATTCATGGTTGGAAAGGACCTCCTAGGTCACCGAGTCCAACCATACCCATAACAAAAAAAAAACCACCTAAAAAAACCCCCAAACACCTAAATACCTAAATATTGATATTTGTCTCACTTCAAAAGAGACAACTCATTTAGTCATCCGAATCCCCCTCTAGAGTCCATTAGCTTTATTGACTAGATCTCCACTCACTGTAATGGGGGCATGACATGTAGACATAATATTTAAGTTGCTACAAGCAGGAACTGACTGTTCCATGTCCTTCCCCAAAGCATTTAATGTTCACCAAATGTAAAGACTGAGTAGGAGGAATGTGAAAACATGGACCTAAAAAGCTTCAGTGAGCCTCTCAGCAGATTAGTTTTCCAGTTTCACTTCATTTAGCAATGCTTTAAATCATTTTAGCATCAACAATAACACTCAGGGAACAGGTTGTTTCAGCTGATGTGGTTGATTTCTGGGTGAAGTTAAAGTCTAAACAAATCCTTCAGTGGCTATTTTTTGGATCCTGTTCACAAAATGATCAGTATTATTTAATGAAATTAGAATCTCTATTTCAGATTTAAATTATACAGGTTTAACAGCACATAAAAACAAACAAAAATCAAATATGAGCTCTACAGAAGATTGGTTCCTGCCAAATTCAGGAGCTTGACAGCCACAGCCACCCAGTCTAAGCTAACAGGCTCTGCCACTCAGTAGAGTTTAGCAGCATAAACTTCCTACCACAGAGTTCAGGTCCATGGTTTCCAGGGGGTATGTGGATAACCATGCAACTGCCGGCACTCATCTATGCAGATTGTACTTGGCAGTCTCCTATTTTGCTCACACAGAAACAAATTAAACGTGCCTGAACAATATTTAAGCTATATTTGTAAGTGCCTCTTGCATAAAAAAATATTTTGAAGAGCACAGGTAAAGCACCACTGGCAATCCGTAAGGTCTTTTCTGGCACATGATTTTCAACATATTCAGAAGTGATCTGCAAATGGAGTTTGAGTCAGGAGGCAAAACCCTAATACTGGTCTTAGTCAAAGCTACATTGTGAGTATGCCTGTGCCTGGCCATGCACCTCCCTCATCTGGACATGGACCCTGATGCGCTGAGTTGACTCCTTGGTTTGACCTTGGATAACCACAGACTTTGGTCAATCACTGCTATGTGGCTGAGCTAGGTTACACCATGGGACCTGTTCTGCTCACTCTGCCCAGGCAGTGTGAGACTGTGCCTTGCCTGTGAGGAGGACACTGTCCCTGACTGCCTTCCTGTCACTCTGCACTCCCAGCTCACCTTTAGTTGTAGAGCAGCCTTGCTACTCCCAACAGTTAAGTTATCCAGTGTGACAAAGGATTTCCTGTGAAGACTGTAGAATAACGGGGTAGGTAATAAACCAGCAATTAAAATTCATTGTAAATAAAGATTAAATTATGTACATGAGGAAAACCTGTTCCTACTTTACATGTACCAGTGATGGGGTCTGAGTTGTTTTTTTGCAACCCATAAAATCTGGGTGTTATGAAGAAAGTGCTTTTTTATAGATTCTTATTTTGGCATCCACTGTCTGTCTAGCTAGAAATTACCCTGTGAGGCACAAATAGAAGCAACTGAAAGTAAAAGCAACTAAAGTCCTGCTGCTGTACACCATTATGTTGTATATGTTTATGTTGTCCCACAAGATGGTTATGTGTAGAGCTTTAATGGTAACTACTCGTCTTTCTACTGCCCCCCCAGACTGTAAATGGTCTGTAAGGAGTCTATATTGCTGTGCCATTCAGTTAAGTCCAAAGAGAACATGTTATGCTCTGTCTTTCCTCATCTGGCGCAGGAGAACCACATGCATTCATTCACATCAGCCTGTATTGGTCAGTTTGGGTTTTCCATACCATCTAGTCCCTCAATAGCCTAGTGACATCAGCAAAACAGTAGCACCTTCACCACACAAAAAGGGCAAAATAAAGCACAGATCATTTGAGTAGCTTATCTCTTCTTAGAAGAAGACCCAGAACACTTGTTTCCTTTTATACACAGCAGCTCAAAGACTGCTAAAACTTGAGATCCAGTCCTTGCTGAAGTTTTGCTATAGATGTCCACAAGGCTTAGGCTTCACTCTGATTGCAATACATAAGAAGCACATCTAACCACACTGAGTGTTTGCAGAAGCACACCATGGCAAGAATGTGTCCTTTCATCTGGTGTTGGCTCTGCTTGGGATGGTATCGATAGGTTCAGGGAAAAACAAATATGAATTCAAATTTGGAGTGACTAAAGCTTCTGTTCTTCTGTTCTTCTAGATGACCTCTAGAGGTCCCTTCCAACCCAGACATTTCTATGTTTCTATGTTTCATACCATTTATTATTCTTACTGTGTGTCATTGTAAATCTGTGCTGTTTGTTGTGCCATCAGAATTGGCATAATATATTAGCATAATTATTCTATTGAATCAGATACAAAGAAACAAAAAAGTCAGGTCTTTCTTAAAAAATACGTGCTTGAAAAGAAACTGAAGAACAGAGGAGAAAACCCAGAATACACAGTGGTAGATTTCAGTTTAAATTTAGGAAAAAGGAGAAAGCTTTTGAGTTGTTATGTACTCACAGAAGAGAATAAAAAGATTACTTTTCTACAACGTGGAATTGTTTTAAACAATGAAGCATGAACTTGGTGGACTGAGAATCCAGACTAATAGCTTTAACTTACAACAGTTTGTGTGTGTGTGTGTTTTGCTTTGTTTTCCCTTCAGTCACCTTTCAAAAGCAGTAACAACCAAAACCGCCCATTCATCACCTTCTCTTTGATCCTTGCTCTTGATAGCAGCTATTTTGCATCTTCATTCTAATCACTCCACCCCATTCCTTGCAGTAATATTAACGAGAAACTTCCTGTTCATGGATGCCTATTTGCAATGAATCCAATTACTGTGGTTCCAGGGAGGGGTTCAATGGGCAACAAATGCATCAGGGAAGCCAGACTGGTGTCACAGATAGATTTTTAAAAGCAGCTCCCAGTCCTCAAGGTTATGAGGCAGACAAAGCAACTGCTATGGGTTGGAATAGGCAACTGCATTTTTAGGCCCCCAAAAATCCTTGTACATCATGAACAGATTCTGTGTCAGTTCTTGGCCAGTATGGACTGGAAAAATCTGCTTTGCCAAGTAAAGACCTCAAGAGATAAACTGAAATTCATGAAGGACATAAGCATCAGTTAATTTTTTTTTTTTTTTTAAAAAAAAAGTAGTGAAAAAAACCCAGTTGAATACATTCTTTTTCTAGACAGAAAAGCCTTTATAAATCCTGTGATAGATGCAGCTAATTGTATCTTTTAAAGGAACTATAGACTATCCATAGAATGAACTATCAAAGCACCTCTCTACATGCTAATCTGATATGCAAGCCATTTATCTGAAGAATTCAAGGACACAGTTCCTTGCAATATCTGGCAGCATAGTGATGTGATGCTTACTAGTGAGATCACATTTGGAGTATTGTGTTCAGTTCTGGTCTCCCCAGTTCAAGAGGAACAGGGAAATACTAGAGAGTCCAACGGAGAGCTACAAAGATGATGAAGGGACCGGAACATCTCTCTCATGAGGAAAGGCTGAGACCTGGGTCTGTTTAGCCTAGAAAAGAGAAGACCAAGAGAGGATCTTATTCATGTTTACAAATATCTGAAGGGTGGGTGTCAAGTGGCAGGGGCCAGACTCTTTTCAGTGGTGCCCTGTGATAGGACGAGAGGTAATGGTAACAAGGTGAAACACAGGCAGTTCCACCTCAACATGAGGAAAAACTTCTTCACTGTGAGAGTGACAGAGCACTGGAATAGGCTGCCCAGAGAGGTTGTGGAGTCTCCTTCTCTGGAGACTTTCACAACCTGCCTGAATCTGTTCCTCTGTGGCCTGCCCTGTGTGATCCTGCTCTGGGCGGAGGGTTGGATTCGATGATCTCCAGAGGTCCCTTCCAACCCCTACCATTCAATGACTCTATGATTTCCCTAACTCTTCAACAGCTCGGCACCACGCTGCGGGGGAAGCGGGGTGGAGAGGAGCTGGGATCCACAGTCAGTCTTCTGCACTTCTTAGAGCTGCCAGGAGGAGGCTGTACCCAGAGCATTAAAACTCTCGTGAACCCGTAAGTTTCTAATGAGCTCACAATTTCTGTTGTCTTTAGCAGCTTAAACGTGCGAGAAACATTCACAATATGGTATTTTGAAGTATCTCTAATGCTCTCGGTTGACATGCCTGTGTCGGATTAATTTTCTACTGAACAGATGAAAGCTGCCCTGGAAACCTTGAAGCTTAATTTTCTTTCATATTGTGTGCTCTAGGATCAACATTAATAAGCTGTAAATTTTGCTTCAGTAATGATTTAAATTTGCTTAAAAATAAATGTCTTGAATTTACTTTGTGACTTTCTTTGCATTTTAGTACCCTGATCACTTATATCATTTTACCTCTGCAACATGAAAGTATAGAAGCAATAAAAGGAGGAAGAACGGATTATGACAAGAGAGAAACAAAACCCAGGAGAACTTGAGACTTTTGTTTTGCTACTGTAATGCAGCCTATAAAAGTAAGTCACAAAAATACTTTACAGGCTGGATAGTCTCCAAATTGTAGAAGACTCCTACCAACAGCTATCAAGATACCAGTATTAAAGTAGTTTCTCATGTAGAACTCAACATTAACAATTTTTCAGTGAAGTATGCAGACAAAGAAGCTGTGCTTGTTTATATCATATATATTTGCATGGTTTATACCATATACATTTGCACGCCTTTAGACACTTTTCTTCTGACTCAAGGAGACATATGAGAAGATAAGAACTGGTGATAGATGAGTTCCCCTCTTCTCTTGAGTTTCAAAATAAACAAAACCAACTTTTGCTTTCTTCAAAAACAGTTCTTTCAAAAACAGTGGCATATGCTAGTTTGTTTCTCAATAATTTTGCAAGTATTTTTACATTTATACATTTATATAGTTTGTCATTTTCATCTTCAAAGAGTTTCCAATTAGAGCAATAAAGCTGAACTTAATTTCTAAGATGACTGTAGTTTTTTGCCTCATTTTCCATTTATAATATCCATAACATAGCCAAATACTAGGATATGTAGATTGTTATATAGAAGCACTACAGCTGCTGAAGTTACATAATTCACAAATATTTAAATGGATACCTGCATTGATACTATATTTAGTGAGACGAATTGTGTGCTCGCAGCCCATCGGGCCAACTGTATCCCGGGCTGCATCAAGAGAAGTGTGGCCAGCAGGTTGAGGGAGGTGATTCTGCCCCTCTGCTCTGCCCTTGTGAGACACCCACCTGAGTACTGTGTTCAGCTCTGGGGCCCCAGCACAAGAAAGACATGGACCTGTTTCAGCAGATCCAGATGAGGGCCATGAAGATGATCAGGGGGCACCTCTCCTGTGAAGAAAAGCTGAGAGAGTGGGGGTTATTCAGACTGAAGAAGAGAAACTTCTGGGCGGACCTTATAGCAGCCTTCTAGTACTTAAAGGGGGCCTGCAGGAAAGATGGGGAGGGACTCTTTATCAGGGAGTGCAGGGGTAGGACAAGGGGAAATGTTTTCAAACTGAAAGAGGGTAGATTTAGACTAAGTGTTAGGAAGAAATTCTTCACTGTGAGGGTAGTGAGGCACTGGAACAGGCTGCCCAGAGAGGTTGTGGGTGCCCTCTCTCCATATGTGTTCAAGGGCACATTAGATGGGGCTTTGAGCAACCGAATCTAGTGGGGGTGTCTCTGCCCATGGCAGGGGGGTTGGAACTAGATGATCTTTAAGGTCCCTTCCAACGCAAACAATTCTGTGATTCTATGAAAGTGTGTCATTAGTCTTCTGCAAAGGCTTCTATATGTAATTACGACAGAGAAACAAACTCTTCCCATAGATACACATAAACAGTACCCAAAAAAACTTCCATCAGCAATTTGACTTAAAGAAAACTGAATAAAGAAAATAAAATCATCTAGAAACCCAACATTACAGCACAAGCATATGCAGTTGCACTGGAAATAGAGGGTTTATCCTTTTATCAGGAAAGAAATTTAGGAATGAGTGGGTGGAAAATAACAGTAGTATTCAGGAGAACTGAAGAACAGAGAGAAGATAAGGAAAAACCTCAATGGCTCCATTACCTTGTACTTTGAACAATAGTTTACGTTATTACCCCATGACCATAATAAGCTAGTATTATTAACAATGCCTCTAATTTATAGCCACTTTGCACTGGATCAAGATCTTATTTCATAAAGTTACTAACGAATTATTGATATTAAGTGTATGGTAAGTGGATCTCCATTTAACAAAGATACTCAGACAGTTTGCAAATACCTCAATATTTATAAACTGCATTTACCTGGAGCACAAGCAGTTAGACAGTATTCAGGGATATTATGTTGGATTGTTTTTACTGGAAGAAAAATATCTATTCTCTCTCTCTAAATATCCTGGTTGTGCAAATCATCTATCCAAAGTCCTGTTTCCTAACTGTAGTAACGACACACACCAGCAGGAGGGTAATTTCACATTCAGAAGCCTAGCTCTATTTCCAGATAGGTCTGAGTGCAGAATTTATGAATAGAAAATTACAAGTACCAGGCTTTACTATTTGTTTTATTCCTGTAGTGTAATACAGGCATGAACACAGATTTTATGTTTATGATTTTCTATTAAATGAGAATCACATAATTCTATGACAGTGGTACTAGAAAATTATATGTCATTAAGTAATGTGAATTAAAAATCGGGTAGAAGATTTGAACAAGGCTGTAAGCCAGGGACTTAGTCAGTCCTCCTTTGGGGTTCCCCTTCAGGACACAGTACTAGTGCTCTCCCACGCTCTTTCTAACCTTCTGGTTGCTTTCATACACTCACACAGTCTGATTATCATGCAACCAAATCAACAATCAATACTTCCTCCTCCCCATTCTATGAATCACTCTGGTTTGATCATCCACAAGAGCAGAGCTGAAGCTTCCTATAACCATGTCAATAATACTTTACCTTAATGACACAAATCAATGACCTAGTCAAAAATATTCTCTCACTTCAAAGTTACTCCAAATATGTTGCTGAGTCAACTATGCACTAATAAACTTTGTCAGATTAGGCATTGCCTCTCTGTGCAAGTGGTCTGTCACAGCCCACAGCTGTCTCACCATCCTTTTCATCAGTTCTCCTTCCCTCCCTCCCTCCTACTCATGGATGCTGGTGATTGTTTGGTCTGGATGCTGCAGGTTCAAATTTAGCTTTTTTCTTTTATTTTCAGACTCTAAGCTTGATCAGAATTCTCTTATTTTACTCAATTGCTCCGTGCATATGCCTTCCTCAAAGTCTGTTTTGTTCCACCCTCAGTCACTGGTGTTGCTTCCACCATCTCATGCACCAGTAAGGTATCGCACAGCCCATGCTGAAGCCAAAGTTAGGTTTCCCAGATAAAGAAGGTCATTTGGTAGGTCCTTTCCCGGTTTCCTCTTTTATCATTTTTCTGGGCACACAGCCAGGATCTGGCTGTTTTGCCAGCACACATGCTGCTCTCCCACCCCACCCTGGACTTCATGTCTTCATGCCTACCTCACCTCTGGAGCCGTGCCTGGAGCTGCACCCCTTGCTACACCCCTGCAGTGTAGCCACTCCTGGTCCTCACCCAAACACTTCTGCATCAGCCCCGCTTGTGAAGCCATGCCCTGGGCTGGACTCCTCCCCACACCATTAGCCTTGTGCTTCCCTGACAGCTTCCTCCATACTTTTACCCAGCAGTGGAACCCAGACTGGGTCCACCAAGCTGTGGGGCTTGATGGCTTGAATTTTCGGTGCAGACAAAACATATCCATAGGTACAATTATAATTTATTCTGCTTGAGAAAAGGAGACAACATGGAGTGTAATGGTATGGTCCTCTCCTAGATAAGCATCAATCAAATATCTATCATGTTATGGACTTTTTATTGATATGTATGTTAACACAGTGATATACCATCCCCAGACACTTCTCCAGACACATCAGTCTCCTCTATAGGTACATCTTCGAGTGCAAGCGTTCCTCTTGTCTCATGATGACTTTTGCTGTAGCGGTAGCAGAACGTGAACATCACTTGTACTGGGTCTGGCTGGGATGGAGTTAACTTTCTTCACAGCAGCCCATAGCGTGCTGTGTTTTGCTTTGTGACTAAAACAGTGTTGATAAGACACCAGTGTTTTGGATGTTGCTGAGCAGTGTTTTCATAGCATCAAGGGTTGTTTGTTTTGGATTGGGGTTTTTTTTTCTCTTCTCTGCCCCACCAGCAAGTGGGCTGGGGATGCACAAGAAGTTGGGAGAGGACACAACTGGGACAGTGACCCAGACTGACTGAAGGGATATTCTATGCCATATGACACTGTGCCCAGCAATAAAATCTCGAGGAAAGAAGTACAAAAGGGGGACATCTGTTTGCGTTAAGGCATTTAACTTCCTAAGTAACCATTATGCATGCTGAGGTCCTGCTTCCCAGAAAGCAGGTGGACATCTGCCTATTAATGAGAAGTAGTGATTTGATTCCTGATTTTGCTTTACTTGCACATGCAGCTTTTCTTCACCCATTAAACTGTCTTTATCTCGACCCATGAGTTCTCAGCTTTTGCTGTTCCAAGTGTCTTCCCCATCCCTCCTGAGGGTAGTAAGCAAGAGACTGAGTGTGGGCTCAGCTGCTGGCCAGGGTCAGCCTATTACAGCACTCAAAACACCTTGAATAACAAATTCTCTTTGTTGTCCTGAATTAATACAGATCTGCTTTTTGTCACCAGGGTTGATGGAAAACAGGTACATGTGTCACCATCAGGGCATGGAGGAAGAACTGGTTTTTCTCTTCATCTTGAATGAGGTGTTTGAATGAAAAAGTATTTTTGCTACTCTGACCTAATCATATGTGACAAAGGTTAATTGCAAGTGCACAGAATAATTTCTGCCTCTTTTTTGAGCACCTTCTGCATCTCAGTACTAAGGAAAACAAGGAGAGAGGGAAAAATTTTGCTTTTCTGGATAGCACGTTTCAGTTCCACCTTAGAAACAGACTGGTTCTTTACCATTCTTCCCATCCCCAGGACAGCATGTCCAGCTGCTAACAACACCATGATTTTTAATATCATACAAAAAGTAGCTACAATCACCAGAGGCTGCCCATACAGAGTAGAAAAGTTAAGGTTGATAGGCAGCTCCTAACTCCCTTCAGATTAATTATTTGTCCAGCTGGGAGCTGTACTACTACTTCCAGCGTTCCTGGCAGCTGCTGTTGTTGCTGAGTAATAGTGTGTCACCAAGGTAATGCAACATGTTGCTTTTCAATGGGCTAAAACACTTAGGTAGTCAATCCTGGCAGATCAGTCAGTCCTACAAGTGCCATTTTCTATTTCCTGGGGCAGCAACTGGTCTCAAAAACAGGCTGTCAGATATAGCAGCAGCACTATATAAGGATCTCTATAAATGCAGTGGGGATGGTATCAAAGGCCCTGCAGGGTAGGCAAGTCCTTGCACATTTGCTTATGATACTACATACAATATCCATGCTATATGTGGCACAAAATCATTATTGTGCAATTTTACTGAGTGGGTAATGACTGTTGCCACGCTGATCACACGGTAACATTTCCACCATCAAGTCCAGCAGAATAGATGAACATGATTGTTTACTGAACGTACACAACTCACATAAATCCCCTTGCCTTTAAAGCATGGACATTACTAAGGCTTTGCTATCTTGGTTCTGTATTTTTCATTTGCTCTCAAGAATGAGGCTTTTATGTAGTTCATATGAGCTGGTAAATAAAGCAGGAAACTAAAACAGCTCCTGTACCATCAAGATGTTTTTACTAGCATTTCTGTGCTAGTAATTAAGAAAGTGAAACTCCTCCTATCTTTACAGTGCTATAAAACTTTTATATAATTCTTGCATGTAATGAGATAGATCTGTATAAGACAAAATTTATGGATGGTATTGCAAGAAAATGAGATCATATATAAATTCTTCAGCATTACACTGTACCAAAGTTACCAGAAAATGCTGTAGTTATATCAACATATCTATGCAGCCTCTAACACCCTCCCAGTGGATTATTGATAATGTTTCTCTGGTTTTCATAATTCCTTATAAAATAAAATAAAAAGTAATAGATTACATAGCAGTGTCACTTTTAATGCACACGAATCTAATTTTTTTTCAGTATGAAATGCAAACTCTGCAAGGTTCATTAACAAAATGATAATTTGCAGGAAAACTACTAATGCAGTTAATTCAATTGTGACAGGACAGACTTCTTAATTCTGCATCCCTTCGGGACCCAGAGTTTTGGTTACCCGGCACCAAATTTTCTTAAATACAGGGTGACACAATTAGAACAATTCAAGCACAGATTTACCCAGGAGGAGAGCATCAAAGGTACTGTAGTTACCCTACTAGGATTACATACCATCATTTCCAGTACTCCCCACTAAAGAGCTCTGCTGAGCACACAGTTCTCCCTTACATGCTTACACAGACTGACTATTCACAAGCAGATGGATTTGGTGCCACAATCAAAAGTAGCCAGGAAGTTGGACGGATGAAAGCTAAGAATGCACAGCAGAGCTAGTCTACAGGAGAACCACTTGTTTAGCAAAGATCTCATGCCACAAGAAGGGGCTAGGGAGAATAAAAGTAAAAGCATTTGATTTTGCATCATTGTTGTTTCTAACCACTCACCGCTTTTATTTCCCCATCTAGTTAAATTCTCTTCTTTTACTTTTACTACCAGGTGCACCGGAGAGTCCTTTGCCTTCAGCCACATCCATACTGATCCAGTTTGTAAAATTTAATCCTGTTGTTAATATGCAGCATTGCTACTTCAGTTTTTAATGTTTAAAAGAATCCTTCCAAGCTGACTCTTTTGCCTTTGCACCAGTGTTGTCAAACAGGGGTTGACTGGGGAACCTGTAATGCACAGTTCTCAGCACAGAGACAAGGAAAGACAGCCTTCTCTCTCACACTGCTCACGCAGATCCTGCTAGTGTTCTAGCTTCGGAACCTCAAACCTGTATTGCTCTGAAGCAGATTTTCAGATAGAAATACAAATTTAATTAGAGAATAGAAGTTTAGAGTTTAACTCTATGGAGTTCGTTAATCTCTCAGATGTTAACTCCTTCAACTGTCTTCTCCTTCAAGATCTCTGTACCTCTGTGAAAGTTGCACATTCAAGTCAAAGAACTGTGAAGTCAGTTACATATTTAGGGTGAATTCAGCAGGGAGGAAAGAGAACACAAATTATTTGACTCTATCTCTCCCATTAGTACCAGCAGATGCTCCTGGTTATATGTCACGGTCATGGTAATATAAGTACATGCCCAGTGTTTCCTCAGTTCCCCACACTGAGATTACACCCAGGCTACAATCTTCAATGGTTCCATTTAGATAGCCATTCATTTTTATCACCTATATCAGGCCCTTAAAGTTTTTATCAGACTTCCCAACTACAGCTGCATTGTACTGTGTGATATAAATAGTACTACACGCCTATTGTTATCTGGGGTCCAGCACTGAGGAGCTCTGCAAAACTGACAGTGCAAAGCAAGTTTCAGAGTCATCACTTAAACAGAGCAATAACATCCTGCTGGACTTTGTTTACTATATTACACATATTAATTAAAGGACTAATCATCCTGTGGAAAGAAGTGACATCTGTATTTTAGTGTTACTTGAATTATTAAAGACATTTATCACTAGATTTATCTATACTGCTCATATATTTAATTTAAAAGATGGAAGGAAAAAAAACTAATTTACAAAAAGCCCTGTTCAAAGTATAACCTGTATTTATAGAATATCCTTTCTCATTAAGCATTGGCTATCTATTTCTCATTGAATTTAGTTAAGTACCCTTGATGAGAGAGTAAACAAAAATAATTGACAAGCCTCATTAAATTTCTCTTAAAACATACAGCTATTGACTTCAATGGGAGTTGAATCAAACCCTAAATTAAGAGCTGAGTTGCTCAAGATGAAAACAACTTGTTTTAAAGCCTGGGGACAGTTTGTTCATTTTTCATACTGTATTGGTATTCTTCTTTTATTAAGTGTACAAACAGGTGGGATGGGATTCCTCTCACCTAACTTTAGACATACCCAGTGTACAATTTGGAGCCAGTCATGCCAGACTCCCTTTAATGGAGAGAAATAGCCTCTTTTAAGGCATGATTCATCTGACCTATTTTAGATGTCTACTTTAGAATGAGACAAATTGTGTACTATAAGCATTTGGTTTTCTTCATTGGAAATAAAAGTAATTAGGCAAACTCATTTAAAGGCAGCTGTCTACACTAGCAGTGTTTACATGTAGTAAAATGATCCTTTCTCTGGATCTGGAGATATGCAAGTAGAAATGGATTAGGTGAAATGATGAAATGATTTAGTGCTGAACTGAAATGCAGATGTGTCTTTTTACCAGATCTTCCATGTGGAACTTGCTTGCTATGAACAAAGCAAGGGTACATATTTTTTAGTCAATACTCATTATGTTTGTTCTTCTGACCTACACTACTCAAAGATGACCAACACCAGTAGCCACTGATTTTTAAAAGAACCAATGAAAAGAACTAACTTCCACTGTTAGGAGCATTCGGGCAAAGCAAAGAGAGGAAGGATCTTGTGTTATCCTCGTGAGCCTTCTGCAGTAAAAGCACTCTTGGAGTCAAGCACTAAAAAACATCACAGAACTGCCAGTTATATAAGTTCTAGGCAATCTGCTTCTTAGCTGGAATGGAAGGCATTTTCAGTCCACAATTTGTATTAATTTCCCCTGGTAAAATCACAGAGGCATTCTGATTTTGGTATATCATAGTTGCTGTACCTTCTCCTCCAAAACACAGCATGTAAATAAAACCAGAATTTTCTCTGCATCATTAATAACTATACTAGTTTCAGGATTTAAACAAAGCATGATATGCTTTTAGCTCAAACAGTTTAACTAAAGATATCATTACATTTTTCTGTTATGCAACTTTATTTTAGGTTGTGAGACTTTTATTGTGTTTCTTTTAACTTCCTGAATTAAAATAAAATTGAAGTAATATTTTTTGTAAGATTTACTACCTTTCTTCTTCACACAGCACTGGAAATTACAGGATTTTAATGACACCATTCACTGTTGTTGTGACTATCCCTGATAACCTAGTTATTATTGTCTAGTAAAAGATGAGCCAATGTGTATCATGAAATAAACTTCCTCACAATGGGTTACATTTAGATCTTGTAGTCAGTACACAGAAGCATTATGCATCTCTGCACATCTCTGTTCTGAAGATTTAAGTGTGACATGTATGCTATAAACCACTTGGAATCACAAAAGCATAATCTAGATTGACTTTTGGAGGTCATGTGGTTGAATCCACTGGACTCTTGAGCCATGTCTATACTGTCATGTTAGCTTGGATCAATCAGCTTGCATGCCTTGCCTATACTCCTCATGTGCTGGTTCACAAAAGGCTGAGTCTAACATAAGCAAGAAAGCCAACATGATAAGGAATTAAGGAGTTTTAAGTTTGAACCTAAATCCTGTAAGGAGTTTGGATGTAAAAAAAAGCATGTGATTCGAATTGGCCTACTCCCAACCCAAAAAAGTTGTCCCATCATACAGAGCAGCCTCACCTATCCCTCTGTATGCCCTCATATCTTGACACTACTCTGCTTCAGCTCTGACACCCCTCTGTCAGCTGTAGTTGATGAGCTGCAGAATTTTTAAAACTTTGACAGTGAAGAATGTCTGCTATCAACAGGGATCTGTTTGGCTCCCAAGGATATAACATTCAGTAGTATTTGTAAATATCTGGAAATTGTTTGGGGACAGTCACTCCAACAAGATCACGTGGCAGCTGGTCACGATCACATCTGAAGAGAAGACATAAAAGAAAATAAAACCTCAGGAATGCCTTATCTAAGACACGAAGCCCCCTGCAGACACATAAAACACATATTCATGACTGCAGTTATGGGTATAGTTGTGTGGCAGGGAAAGATCTCTAACAGTGACACATTATTGTTCTCAAAGAACACCCAGCTAAAGCTCCACAGCTAGTCCAACACACAGCCCATGCAGAGGCGATGGCAGATTGCTGTGACCCCATCTACCCAGGTTTCACATCCATGCTCTCCAGGTGTAGTTCAGTATCCTATTGCTGTGTGTGACCATAAGCAAATGCCTGTGGAGGAACAAGAACAGTGCAGGTGTAGGTGAAGCTTGCTTAAAATGTGTCTGTTCTCATCTCAGTGTTTTTCCCCAAGTAGTTTCTTTATTAAATAATCTTGAATGAATCTCTCTTTTTTTTTTTTTTTTATGTACTTCTACAGTCTCCCCTTGAAGCCTTCTGCATCCATAAAATCCTTTGGCAATGAGCTGCACAAGTTTGTCTCCTTTTGTTTGCATTGAAATCAGCATCTATTAGCTCTACTTGTCAGTCCCTCATTCCTGTGTTTGAAGAAATGATGAAGGCAATTCCTTTCCACTCTTTCTATGACACTGAGATGCTGGAACGTGTCCAGAGGAGAGCTACCAAGGTCGTGAGGAGTTTAGAGAACAAGTCGTATGAGGAGAGGCTGAGGGAGATGGGTATGTTTAGTTTGGAGAAGAGGAGGCCGAGGGGGGACCTCATTGCCTTCTACAACTACCTGAAAGGAGGTTGTAGAGAGGTGGGTGTTGGCCTCTTCTCCTTAGTAACTACTGACAGAACCAGA
>JAAGNO010028799.1:0-22500 GCA_033439905.1 Ceryle rudis
TCCTCTCCTCTCCTCTCCTCTCCTCTCCTCTCCTCTCCTCTCCTCTCCTCTCCTCTCCTCTCCTCTCCTCTCCTCGCACCAGTTGGCTGTGCAAAGGTTGATTTCAGGGTCTTTCCACCACTGCTGACCTTGGGGAATTGTTTTAGCTTTCCTGTTGTCAGCTCTGGCAGGCCTGCGGAGGTGTATTTGCATTGAGAGCTGCAGGCTCTGGCGTGATAAGTCCCACGTTGATATAAAATATAACCTTGGGTTGTGTTTCTCGGCTATTACTGCTGGAGCATCATTAGGAGTGGTGCTGGAGGCACAGGGCCAGCAGGGGCTTCACAGGCAGGAGACCCATGTCTGGCACCTCTTCTTTTGTTCCATCCATTTGGACTCGTGTCTTTATCCAGAAAACTCTGGGTTTTGCAGTCAGGAATAATTTGCCGGCATTGCCCGAGGGGCAGTTGCGTGGCAGCAGCCTTCCCATGGCAGCGTGGAGGGAGCAGCCGGCCGGCTCTCACCGACAGCGCCCGGCAGGCAGGAGGTCCTGGCTCTCCATCCCTGTGGCTTTCCCCACCACACCATCTCCCTTTCCCCTGTCATATCTCTCTGCAGCTCCAGGCGAGGGTTTATTTGAGAGGAGGAAGGAGAAGAGTAACAGGGGGGGATTGGGGTAGCAAACAGGAGCTCTGACTGAGCTGCCCACGGCTTTGGAGAGAGGCAGGGATTTCACTCCTTCCACACAGATTCAGGAGTAAGATATATTGGTAAGAAGTGATGTCACATACAGCATGTCAATGCTGTAGGAAGGGTAAAAAACCAGCAGCTGTCCCCCAAACTGCCCTGGCAGTGGGGAGAAGGGACAGCTTAGGTGTGGGACACCCTCAGGACAGTGCTCTGCATCTCCTCCCGCATCCCAGTGCTGCTTCCCACTGCAGCTGCCCACGTGCTGTGCTCCCCGACAAAGAACCGCGTCAGCCTCCAGGCTGGGTGGGAAGATGGAGAGTCTGGATAAAATTATCATTGCTGACTTAAAACTGGGAGTGGGGATGAAGCAAGTTTGGCCATAAATAATCCCACACCTGGCCTTTTAATTCAGTTATCTCCTGGTCGGGAAAGTCGGATCTGCTGTGTGCTGTGGTGGTGCCAAGTTAATTACTTGAAAATGAGTGCCTGGGGTTGGACCAAGAATTTCTCATCAGCATTCAGCACCAGTGCCATGGCGTGAAGGAGAGCCCGGCGCATGCTCGTGGCAGCAGCTCGCTGGCAGCCGGATGAAAGGGAAGGAGAGCGGGGCACCAGCGGGTTTTCTTTGCTTTAGAACAGGCTGGAGCCTGGTGTAATTGAAACAGGGCTGAACGCGGTCGATGCCGGGTTTGTTATGCACAGGGTGTGCTGGGGACTGGAGTTAGTGGGGGAAAGGCTCATCTCCAGGTAGGGAGCTGAAGGGTTTGGGGTCAGCAGAGCCGGCCGCCCTCCTGGCAGAGGTCAAGGGTGCTGAGGCCATGGGTGGCAGCAGCCTGAGAAACTAGAAAGGGGAGCAGGTCCAAACCGCACAACTGAGATGCTGCTTCTGTTCAACTCCCCCATTCAGCAGCAGCTGGGTCTTGAAATTCCACTTCTGGTGGAATTTCCCTTAATTTTGCTGTGGGTTTGGGATTTGTTACCCCCACACAGCTTCCCAGAGCAGCCGGATGCTCCTGAGGCCACTGGCAACATCCAACCCTGCCCTTGTTCCCCAGATACTCTCGGGAGCGTCCGTGCACCCCCGGCCCCGAGCCAGCAGCGGGGCTGGCAGCACCGCGAGACGGGCGAGCTGCGAAACCACAGCTCTCCCTCCCCCTTCCCATCCCACCAGCGCTCGCCAGCTGAATACAAATGCAGATATTACAGGGGGGAAGAGGGAGGCGAGAAGGTGCAGCTCCAATATTAAATAGCTGGGCCCTTTAAGCCGTTTGGCCAGACCTTATCGTTAAAAAGGAGAAAAAAAAAATAGTCTCTATAGGATTCTTTGAGTCATTGCTTCTTATGTGTAAACAGAGGGCGGCAGCTTACATAGCAAACTCAGCCTGGAATAGCTTGAGGTGATTAACAGTTGTTTGATTCCTCGAAGATTTCCACATGCTTATGCCAATCCAACTGGGAAAGGCAGAATAAATATTTTGAAATATGCCCCTTCTTTTGTAAATTAGGCATGATGAGTGCTGCTTAACCAGTTAGCTCTGAGTTACGGGATTGGTTTTGTTCAGCAAACAGTAGCAGAAGGGCAGCGCTCACTGGAGCGCTGGAGTGAGACGGGGCTGGAGGGGAAGTGGTGGCCCAGTACACCCTGCACCCAGCGCTGGGCTGCCTCGGCCAGCAATGCTCCCTGCTCCCCAAGTGCTTATACCCTGATTTTCTGAAAGCGGTGCAGCAGATAAAGTGATTTGGCAGCACCTTGCTTCCCAGCCCTGGCCTTCTCACCCTAATTCCCTCTCCCTTAGAGTGTTTGGGTGCCGGCCTTGCTGGGCAGTGTTTGTGTATAAACTGGAGCATGCTCTGCCTCCACCAGATAAGCCACAGAGGTGCGCTAGTACCAGTTTAACCCCCCATGCAAAGCCGGGGTTAAAGGAGATGGAGCCCACAGACGGCTGCTGGAAGCTCCATCCCTGCAGCACCAGCGCCATGGCTCGGTCACTGGGAAGGGCTTTCCCAGTAAACTGGGGTTCCCGGGCTGTTTGGGGTTACAGCAGCACTGGGACATAGGAATAGGAGGATGAGGAGGGCAGCCTGTCCGGTGATGAGACGTGAGCCCCGAGGGCTGCAGGGCTACAGCGCGCAGCAGCCTCTGCCCCGCTTCCCCGAGAGCGTCCGCAGCTCGTGCCTGTCCAGAGCAAAAATCTACAATTGGTTATGGCAAAAGAAAACTTCTTTTTTTTCTTTGAAATGAATTGTGGCCTCCATAGTTGGTTTTCCTTTTGTTTATTCACAAGTGATGGGGTAGTAAAACATAAAGAAATACCGAATCACTTGAACCATAGAGGGTCTGCGATGCAGTTGCTCTGTTCATTCCCATTACAGGCAAGGAGAAGAATATCTCAGATTTAGTCCCAGTTTTATAACAACACTTCCCAGCCCACCTGGGGACCACAAAAGTGCTTTACATGCATTAATGAAACAAACAGTGCCACCTCCGACGGGACAGTTAGGTTTTATCTCCCCTTGGCACGTGGTCAGACTATGAATCGCCACCTCAATGTCACGGTTCGGATTTTACCCGGTGACCAGAGTGTGCTGGTGTCTCAGATTTTAGGGACCCCATCCTGACATGCCCCAGATAAATCCATTGCTTTTATTCAGATTGCAAAAGCCAAGTGTTGAGCAGATCCTGGAAGCCACAATCTTCTCATTTTCTACCTGGGGAGGAGGTGCTGGCACAAAATGATTTGTCAGGGTTTTTTCCTTGCCTGGAGAGTCTCCAGCAAAGCCAGTGCTGGAAAGCAGCTGCTGTTACCCCCTGTCCCCTGTTTTTTACTGTGGAGGGGAGTCCTCCTTTTACTGCAATATTCTTTCTCCCAACAACTGACCAGCTCTCAGTTTCCCTAGAATTGCACTTCCTTTGTAAAATCTACTTAAAAAAAAGAAAAATTTCAGAACTTCTGGACCATACGGTAGCAGGAATATTAAGGCTGAAGGGAAGTACTTTATTTGCCAGATAAATAGGCTTGGTGACACTTTGGATATGTAGAAGGTGGTGAATAATTTCTTCTGCTTGGGCTATATATCCTTAGAGGACTCGATGAATTTTTCATTCTGGAAGATGTGTTCGGGTCATTAATTGCAGTTTGCCACAGGTCTGTTCCACTTTTGTCTGGGTAAAGCCTATCTCCTTCAACATACAACTCATTTACCCTTTGTAATCTATGTAACATTTGCATTGTAAATTGGTTAGCTTAACTTAATACACGAGTAACCTCGCTAAACCTTTGGAAAGGATATTACGTGCGCTGTAAAGGAACGCGAGGCCTTTTCCTACAGCACCTGTCTGAGCAGGGCTGGGTGCATGGCTGGGGGCTCAGGATTCCCCCTCCCCACCAGGTCCTGGCCCCTGCAGTGTCTGAGCCCTTCCAGCCACCTCCAGCCTCGCAGCAGGGTCGGGGGCACGTGCAGCAGTTTCCCGTGAGATGGGAAGTTGCCGCTGCTTGATCTGGGGCAGGAGTCACAGGATGGTAGAGGTTGGAGGGGACGTCTGGAGATCATCTAGTCCAACCCAGGAAGGGGCTGTGGTTTGGCTTTGCTGGTGTGGCCTCCAGTACAACTGGGAAGGGACTCCTGCTGGGGGTCAGGGTCTGTGGGGTCCCGGTTCCCCTCCTCACCCCACTTCAGGCAGACAGCTGGGTTCCTCTCCTGCTTGAAGCTAGATGGAATTCTGTTCCCAATCACCATCGGTGCAGCCCCGGCTCTGCTCACAGCTCCTGACGGAATTGTGTTTGAGAGTCCATGGCTGGAAATTGTCTTCTAAACCCTGCAAAGTTGGTGCCTACAGGCATTGCCACGGCTCTGGGCTCTTGCACTGGGGGCCGTCTGTCGCGATGGCACCGTGCCCAGCCTGAAGTTTTGCTGGAGCTCTGCCCTAGGGCGCAGGTGCCAAGAAATGATGGTTTGCGAGAAGCAGGCTGCACCCCCTGGTCCCGGCTTCCCAGGAAGGAGTCCTTCCTACCACATTGCTCCCCAGGCATCCATCTCCCAACGTGGGCAGGATCCCTTGCACTCACTGCCCCATCCAACAGCTCCCCTTTCCAGCAGCCTCTATTTGCATAGAATAAAACAAAATCATTTAAGCTACTCTAGTGCTGTTACGAATTCCTTGGAGTGAGTAACAGCTCTGGGGTTCCTACGAGCAGTGTAGAGAGGAGCAAGACACAATAAGTATAAATTGAGTGAACTCCAGAGATTGGAGTAAGAGCTGTGAAATATTGCTTCGGGCCCGAGAAGTGCGCTCAACCCATTTTCAGAGCTACCTGAGGGAGACGGGGTGAGACTGGCAGACGACAGCGTGCCGGAGTCGGGAGCAGTGTGAGTAAAACCTGCTGTCCCAGTACTTCTGGCCTCGTTGGAGTCAGGAAATTTCTGAAAGTTTCTTTCAGTGATGTTTTCTGCCCCACTTTTTAAGCTGAAGCGGTTTGGAGGAATTCAGCCAGGCGTTTGGAATCTTTCCCTAGCCAGAGACAGCAGCAGCGTGGGATGTTTGACCATCAGCCTGAACAGCAGCAGGACCACAGCCCCCTGGCCCGATGGTCCCTCCAGGCCAGCAACGGTCCTGTGCCAGCTCGGTGCCCCTGGCACTGCTCAGAGCAAGCTCTGCCTCTTTGCGTGGGCCCTGCCACGGGAGGGGAAGGTGACCTGGCCGAGCAGCGAGCCTTTCTCTCCCAGGCCCCCAGTATGATCCATCTGTGTGCGCTTGGCTGGTGCTGGAGATGGGCTTGGTTCCTGCCCATAAAAAGCATGGGGAAAAGGGAGGATTTATAACATCAAAAATCTCCTAAATAGCTTTTTAAAGTTCCTTTTCTGAACACAAACCATACGAGCATACAGAGGATGGCAGAGCAGCTCCCTTTGTCACTTTAAGTCTCTTACTGCCGTGCAGACCTGTGGTGAGACAGGAACCGTATCGCTCCAAATTGGAATTCAAACCCAGGAAAGGCATTGCACTGTGATTTCTAAATACCACTGTGAAATAACCAGCTGACCTGTTTTGGCATCTAAATTACTCCCATCCCTGGCAGAGACGTGCAAATCACATCTCAACCAAAACGTAAGAATCCCGTTTTGGGGGAGTCCTTTTCCCCTCAGTTATAAAGTAGTACCAAAATGCATCGATCAGCACTTTCAGCCAGGGATCCCAAAGCACTACCCAGTGCAGATGAGGCTCCCCCTGAGCTCTGTGTTAACCAGTGCCCTGCAAACCAAGGCGTAGACATTGCGAACGACTCATCCCCAGACCAGGCAGTGAGTCGGGGCAAAACCAGCGTCAGGCAGCTCAGGTCCTGCGCTGAGCCCGTGTCTCTGCGAAAGCCAGACTGTGTTCGTGTGCTGCTTTTGTTATTCTCATTAACACCAGAGATAATAAACCTGCCAGTACCTGCCTTGCCCCACTCCGTGTCTGTGCACCAGGCAGTGCAGTAGGGTCCCACTCCTGACCCCCATCTTTGCGCTGACACCGTAAAATCTGTATTTACCATGAAGAATAACATCTGAAGTGTTGAACATGAGCCCATCTAGTTAGAGTTCAGGTGTCTTGGTAAGCAAAGGACAGAAACTTTGTTGTCTGGATGTGTTTGGCTCAGGGGATTATCGGTGTTTCAGAGCCGTGTCTCTGCCTCCCCCCTTTGCTGCCCGGCAGATGCTGCACGTCCATTGGGTCTGTTGTGGGACTGGGATGGGAACAAGTGTCTGGCAGTGGCAAGGAGGGGAGAATGTATGTTAAGTAGTTGCTGAATAAATCAGAGGAGTTGCCAGCAGCCTGCCACAGTAAATATGCATGTTAAATCAAATCAGATCTGCAGCAATAGTAAAGATTTAATAGTAGGGGTTTGTTTTCTCCCTACCATAAACACAGAGATGTGAGCACTTCATGGTGAGAACATCTGTGGACTGGGCAGGAGGTGTCAGAAGCTGGATCTAACATGCAAGGCTTCTCTTCTGTGGCCAATTAAACAAATTGCAGCAAAACAGCATTTTATTAGTATTTGCCCATAGCAGTCGCCGGCTGCAATAAATTTCCTTCAGGCACACTCGCGAAAGGGGAGGGAAGAAATTGGCACGTTAAGCAGCGGATGGTGGAGAGCTCACACCGCGGCGTAGCCTCTGGGGCTGCGGAATACCAAAGTGCCTGTCTCCAAAAACAACTGCTCTGCTTTATCATAAACATGGTGAGTTACGAGGTGCTGTACGGTGCACCGTGCGCAAATAATAGTAATGAGGAGGAGGCGGGAGGGGAGGACGCCTTCCCAAAGCGCTGGGATGTACAGGAGGTACGATAACAGAACTTATCGCGGTGCCTCTCCTCTTCTCTTTAGTTACAGCTTTAATCCTTCAAGAAGTCATCTGTGCCCGTTTACCCTGAGCCTATCCTGTCCTCCTTCCCATGTGCTTCTGCTTTTAAGCATCAGTTTTCTTTCTTTTACATTTTTCCCCGCTTTTGTTGTTACTGGTTTTAAGGGAGAACTGGTTTGGGTGTTTTTTCCCTGCAAATGGGGGCTGCCAAGTCCACCCCCAGCACCCCTTTGCTGGCATTCCCTGGGGTTTCTCAGGTCCGAACACACCAACACGTTTCTTGGGGGAAGGCCTGGCATGGTTACAGACAGGGTGAGTTCTGTCAACATGGCATAGCCGAGACACTTTTCGTGTCTTAGGCTTTTTGGATGATGGAGAGCACGAATGGGAGAGAGGCTTTTTTCTTTCTTTTTCTTTTTTCTTTTTTTTTTCTTTTCTCATTTTCCTTTTCTCTCTTTCCCTTTTCCGTTCTCTTCCCCGGGCCAAAGCATCACCATCCAGTTGATCGATACCCCATCCCCGCTGATAACTGGCTCGCTCATATCTCGCACACACCAAGTGAGGAAGCACTTCAGATCAAACCCGCCTCTCCAGAGAGGTCCTGGGACAATAGCAAGTGCCAATAAATACCCCAAATCGCCGAGGTTACAGCAAACAGATGGTCTTTGCGCTACACAAATGCTCTCTGCCAGTGAAGTGCTACAAGAAATGACCTATTTGTTGCTTGGTTATCTCCATATTTTACGTTGGAAGCACCATTCATATCTAAGTAGCGTCACCGTTATCCTGGGAATTCCTCATTTTCCGACGCAGTTATCGACAGCTCCCTCTTCCCAGCAGCCTCCTGTTGCTGTTTGCTCTTCCCCTTCAAGATTTTCAGCATGATCAGGTGAAGAGATAAATAACTCTAACTGGCTCTCCTGATTGATGGCAAATTAACGTTCAACAATCGCCTCCTTTAAAATACACCATTTAAGACTGACAAAAAATGGGGCTTTTCCTCCTTTTTTTTATTTTTTTTCCTCAAGAACAACAAAATCAAGGCAGCAGATTATTACTGGACATTAATTATCTATCTTTAATGAAGTAGATGACCGGATTGGCTGTTGATGGATTACACCTATGAAATTGTATTGCTGTTGACACATAGGATACGTTTAGATGGCATCAGCCTTTTGACTTAAGCATGGATTTGATTTATACTTCATTAACATAATTCCTAACACCCTGCTTCTTTGGAAGAGAAAATTAGTGTCTAACCAGGAGCTAACAAGTTTAATGGCTTGCTTGAAGGAAAACGTAACCATTGACTGTGAATAAGCAACTCAAGGCATTAATTTGTTGTTGTTGTTGTTGCTCTTGCATTTGCGAGTCTGTATTTATAGGGAAAAGTTTGCATTATGCTGTTGTGGAGAGCTGGGGACGGGTGGAAACCCCTTGCTAAAAGCCCGGGTCTGGCTTTGCATCGGGCGGTTCCCTCACCCGCTGGGATGTGGGAGTGGGCTGCTCGGGATGCTGCGGGGAGCGGGGGTGTTGGGCTGACTCCGGCACTCCCAAATCTCAGCGTTCCCCGGCTCTTGCTAAACCTGAAGCCCAGTGACCTGTCGGTGGCAACAGCCGCTGCCGGGTGTTCTCTGGCGCCGTCGGTCGCTGGATCTCAAACAGACATCAATGCTTTTAGTGTTCTGCTCGGGAGAGAGCGTGACAACATGGCCTTCCCAGTAAGCCAGTGGTGATGACTGGGACCAGAGGCCACATCCAGCACTCTCAGGCTTAGATTTGGAGTAGCGTGCCTGGAGGCAGCTGGCACCAAAGCAATAGAAAGCACACAGAGATGGGCACGTTGGGCTTCCAGACACGATTTTCATTTATTTCCATTTTGCAAATACTGGGTTTACTGCTGATTGCCTGCTAAAGTTTTCTATCAAAGAAGGCTTAGCTAAATACCTGGCAAGCGTCTTTTCTTCTCTTTCAAAAAATGAATAGTCCTCCTTTTGTTCTTTAAATTATACCGTGTTAGCAGATAAACAAGGCAAAAAATCAAAGTACTCCAAGAGATCCAGGTGGGTACACAAGCAAAATGAGCTCTGGTAGTGAGAACGCACCCGCGGAGGAGTAGGAAATTGAAATATTGGGGTGGAGCGGGACAGAGCTGCCAGAGAGAGGGAAGGGGAGGCTGGCTGCACTGAAATGAGAAAGCACAGACGGATTCGGGTGATGGTTTGCCCTTTCTGCAAGCTGTGCTTTGCTCTCAGCTTGTTGCTGGGTGTACTGGCGAGCCTGGTTCGCCGGCCACTCTGCAGCACCTGCATTCGCTGATCTTCAGCGAGTCCTGCACACACAGCATCGCTTGAGGCTGGACCATAAGTCACTCTGTGTCGTTGAATTGATATCTGTAGGGTCCAGCATTTGCCATCTTCTGAAGTGGATGATGTGCCTCTGATTGTCAGAGTCTTCTGGTAACAGTTTTTAGACAGGAGATCCCGTTTGTCACAGCACTTGCGTTTCCGAGTGGGAAAAAGCTGCCGGAACCCTCAAAAACTCTACAATTCAACCTGGTTATAGTTTTTGGGTTGCAGGTCATATTTTAGGGGTTTTAATTTTGTTTTGTACCTGCCAGATCCAGAGGCTGTGCTGCAGCCGCTGCTGTCGCTCCCGAGGACCGTTCCACTGCCTGTGTCTGGCGGGTCCTCCTCCTGTTTGGCATCTTGACACCTTGGGCTTTGATTAATGAGGTGCTCTTCCCTGCGCTATACGAATCCCCGTTAGATTTGGTGCTTATTAATTACAGCACAGCACCGTCAGCACATTTAGAATTGGGGTCCCTGCTTTTCTAATTCTCTTCTTATTTCACGTTGCTTTTTTTCCCTGGTTTCCCATCGCCCGTGTCTCCTCCTCTTTGGGGTCACTGATGGATGAGGTTTCAGCAGCGGTGGGTGCCACACTGGCTGAGCCGAGGGTCAGCGCTGGTAATGGCTCTGGAGAAAGCAGCCGGTCAGCGATTTCCCCCCAGCGCTGCGGTGCCCGGCTGCCTTGCACCCGGAGCCATCTCCCTCAACTACACCCAAGCCTAGGGTTTTTCCACTGCTGCGGTCTGCATCCCTCCTTGATTTCATAAAAGGATTCCAACCTTTCATTCAGACTTGATGTGTCCTCCAGAATGAAAAAAAAAAAAAAAAAGCAGATACTTGCTCGATGCAGAGCCCCGGGTCTATTTTCAGGTTATCTTTTCTATCCGGTTGCTCTGCTGTTGTCACCGCTCTGCGACTCTCGCTGCTGTTAAGCCTGGTCTGAGCCAGGACCGTGCCCAGTTCATATTGCTCCGTGTTGTAGAAGAGTGTGCAGATGTCCCAGATGTGACGGGGACTCTGCTGCCCTCGGCGTCGTGCCGCACGGAGTACGGGGACGGTGCCAGGTTATGCTAAGGAGATGAGACAAGGACAGCATGGGAAGGGGAGCTGAGGAGGAGGGTGTGGGGTGCATCAGCTTTCTCTGCCCTGAAACACAACAGATCTCCTCCCTTCCTACTGCTACACCTTTTGATTAAGAACACCTTATCACTCAGCCAGGAAAAAGTGGCAGCTGCCAAAACACAAGTAGACATAGCTGGCCCTTGGGCAGGTGCAGTTGTGTGTCATGTGCTGGGCACAGGAGAGGACAGCTGACAAAAGAATGCAGTTTGGCCAGAGAAGTGATGTAATAAAGGCTGTGGGCAAGCTCCAGTCCGGTCGGTTCCCAGTTCAGATGCAGCCATCCCTAGAAATTCCAAGTGGCTGCACTCAAGTGACAGGGAACAGGCTGTGTCACCGTCCCTGCAAGTGCTGGGACGCTGGGGGCTGCCTGGCACCCCGGGAGGAAGGCTGTGCAGGGCTACCCAGTGCCCGCAGCCCCTGTGCTGTGCTCCCAGTGCCATCCCAGCAGCAGCAGATGGGCGATGTGGTTCACATTCATTAGCCTGTGGCTTCACCTCTCACAAAACAGCACAGGGATTGATAATAAGTGAACACACACATCTCTGCCTGGAGTCACCTACCTGATAGACACCCCGGCAGGAAGAGGGCAGGCACGATAACACGGCGCACAGCATCCCCTTCATCTGCTTTTAAAACTTCTCTCTGATAGCAGGATTGCTATTTTATTACCAGGCACTGTTTAGCTTTTTTTACACAGCCGAAGTAAACATCACAGTAATTTATACTGTCCTCCCAGATCAGCTTCGCCCTCTTTTACATCTTGCCTTGCAAATAATAAGGCAGCCCACCAAGCCATTTGTTTCCTAATGACAGGGGTTTCCATAGTGAGCAGATTAAGGAGGAGGAGATTAGAAGATTATACACCAGGCAGGATTCACAGGTTCACAGGTTTATGGGGCTTTGGAGATCCAGTGATTAATGCATTTCATAAATGAAACTTTCTTTAATGACAGGTAGAACGGAGGGAGCCGGGTGTTTTAATTGGCAGAATTTATTTAGCCGTTTTCACTGATGATGCTTAAAGCCCTCGGAAGAGGTGTGCACAGTTACCGAGTTGGGAGGGTTGGTCGATGGGCTCTGTCAAAGCTGGTAGCAGCACCAGTGACCCGTGTCTGCCCAGGCTGAGCCCTGCACCCCTTTCTGCTGAGCCCGGGGGTGCTGGGGTAGCGTTGATGGTTTTCTGTCTTCAGGGGAGGATGGAGCAAACCTGTTTTTCCATCGGGGCCGTACGTGCCAGACGCACTGCTGTTAGTTATCGTGGCACTGTGACAGCAGCCCAGCGCCTTTGTGCTGGGCAAGGTGTGCCCCAGGAGTCCTGTTCACACCATAAGGTACAACGGGGGAGGAAACAAAGATGATGTCCAGGGCTTGTATTGTGGCAAATAGCTTCAGTGGGAGGACTGGCAGACTCGGGAAACCTGAAATCCTCATAAACCCCATGGAAAAGGACACAGCTGCTCAGGCTCTGCCCGGGTGAATACTGCAACGTGTCGATGCCCTGGATGAGAGGGCTGCAGGGAGCCCGGGAGAGCTGGGGGCGGGGGGGTGTTGGTTGGTTGGTTGGTGTTTGAATTCTCTACGCAGAATCCCAGATTTGCATCAGGAAGCTGAAAAGGTGAACCCTGAGAAACTGCAGGAGGGACCCAAAATATCTTTTATACCCTTAGGCCAAAAGAAGCTGAAAAGGGAAAAGTTGGGAAAGAAACTGTGACAGTGTTCTTTGCTTTAATTTTCTGATGAAAACTCAAAACAGCAGCAGAAGCAGCAGCGCTTGCTTTCATTTTTGTGGAAACCCAATTTTCCACGAAAAGTAGGTTTCAATGGAAAATTTCCACCTCTCCCCTGTCCCTTGTGTATTGTTTTAATGCTGGCCGCCTCCTCCCCGATAGAGCCTCTGAGAGTTGTCTTGCTCAAAGAGACACCTCAGAGCTGGAGGAGGAGGATGCAAAGAGCCATTTCAAATAACCTAAGAGGACAAATCATCATTAGGTGCCTGAAATGGGCTGTGGAGACTTTGGTTTCTGGCAGGCTGGCCCACATGCCAGCGAGGCCAAGAGCTTGCCTTTGTTTCTCTGTGGTGTCCATGCTGCGGTGGGAGCAGCTCCTTGCTGGTGTGCTCCCCTTGCAAAGCCCTGTGCCCAGGGCAGTGTCCTGGTCTGGCTGTGGCCGAGGGAGAGCTGAGGCTCAGGGAAATCAGGGACTTGCTTGGTGCTAACCCAGCTCTGCCTTGTGTTGTAGCATCCGAGCCCCTTTCTCCAGCTCTTGCCAATGCCGTGGGTGAAACACTTTGAGAAGGTCTCAGGGTGGCTCTGAGGGGGTTGGGTGACCATGGGTGACCATTTCCCTACAAGGGCTGATGGGCTCTTCGTCTGGTCACCTACGCAGAGAAGCTGTGGATTTAGCTCCTGGGTTTGGAAACCCCCTTCCCCTTTCCCTCAGCTGGTTCCTGCAGCTTGGTGCCTGCCTGTGCCAGGATGGGGACCTTCTCCGAGACCACCCATCTGGCTCCTTTCCCATTGCTAAAGTAGTTTTCAATTGAGTGTTTAAAATGAGCAATAAGGGCTTAAAACAAGCCTCTCTGGGCCTTTATAAGCCAGAGCATGCTGACATCCAGGCATAGCTGGAGGGTGGTGGGCGCCTGAGCTCCAGTGTAGGGACTTCAGGTCCTTCCAAGACAACTCAATCAACTTTGGCTCCTCAAACAAGACCCCTGGCCTGCCAAAAGAGACAAAGCAGACAGGACTCCTGAACCAAAGGGTTGAGGGAGCCCTGTCAGCCTGGATTACAGGAATGCTTAAGAGTTAATTAAATTACAATTTGCTATGCTGCCAGTTCACATGAAGCTGCAACATCTGTGGATGGACAGAGGGATGGGGGGAGCTGGGCAGAGAGATGCCGTCCTGCCTCTGGGGCTGCAGATCTCCACCTGCTCTTCAGCAGTGCTGCACTACAGCCAAACAGGGAAGGCACAAGATTCATGAAGAGAGCCTAATTTCTGACACACTCGTATCTGTGGCTAATGCCTGTGGTGTTTAAAATCTTGAGGTGGATGGGAGCTGGGTGGGGTGCAGCTGTTTGCCCCAGGTCTCAGGGACTAACATCGGGATAAAGCTCTGCAATGCCAACTTGCAGAGTGGGGGAAAAAAAAATCTATATATATACTCGAAAAATCATAATTTTAGGGGCTTTCTGCATTTGCATCAAGCTATTGAGGCTCAGATTTTAAACCTTTCCTCTGTGACCACCAGTTTTATGTGTATATCAAACTTTTTTATTTTCCCCAGAATTCAGGAGCTGGAGCTTTAGGAAACCCATTGTGAGGCTCTCGCGAGCTCTCCGCGTGTCTCTGCTGCCACGAGGGGACACGGAGCCCCGGCCGTGGTTTGGAAGCCAGTAGACAGGCTCATTGTGTCCCTGCACCCCAGGGTTTGATTGCTTGGAAGTCGGAGGTCTCTGGATCTGTCAGTCTTTGCAGTCCATCGGTTAGTCTGTCTGTGATTTCTTCTGTTTTCAGCCAAATTATTAAAGGCTGAAAAGCAGGAGCTTCTCTCCAGACAAGTGCAGGCACATGCACACAACCTGAGGAGTAGCAGCGAACACTTCTGCGGTAATAAGCTCCATGCTGTGCTCAAAAAGGGCACTTAATTTTTCATTCTTAAATGCTGTGATGTTCTTGTCTTCCGGCTTCACCAAAACTCCTCCATGGAGATGGATGGGCCATGCAGAACACAGTTATCAGAAAGATTAAGCCAGGACTTGTCATTTTTTATATCAGCGAGCAGTCAGGTTGACGAGTGATGTCCTCTTAGCTCCTGGGATGCGTCCGGCACCTTTAGTGCCAGTAGTAAAAAGGACTATAAAAAATACCATAGAAGAAAGGGTAATGATGAAATTTAACTGCTCCCTAGCACACACCTGGGGTCTAGTAATCTGGAAATGGGGGGTTCAGGTGCTTCATCTTTTACTGCCTTGTCCTTGTCTGTAAGTTTAAGGTCCTTCCACTGAACCATAACATATTGTGGTCAATGGGAAGAGCCAGTCCTTGGCCCCTGCACAGCCCATGGAGACAGGCGGGGACAATTCGGTGCGGGCAGGGCGGTGCTGAGCGCTCTGGCCTCTGGCGGGCTGGAAGACGCAGCTGATCGGCTCAGAGCGCTTCGTCCCTCTGCTGTGATGACACTTGGCAGCAGGAACATCCTCACGGCACCGTTTCTTTCCCCTCTCGCTTGTTGGGTGTGCACGTCAGCGGCCAAGAAAGCTCAGTGAGCGGCGGTGGGTGCTGCCAGCTCCGGCTGCAGGACGCCAGGGTGGCACAAGCACCCGGTGGCTGAGTCCCTCTCACTGCCTGAGGCAGCATCTAGCAAAGGGCCAGGGCGATGAAGGCAACTCAGAGCATGTTGTCCGTAACCAGTCAGCGTTCCTTTACTAGGTTTCAGGATTGCGGCCCCTCCCTGTGTTATTAATCTAGGAAAGAACTGATACTAAATGATCATGCTACATTAAATTTATAGACCTTTGCATATAGCTGCTATTGATCTCTTTTTCGAGCATCATAAATATGTGATGGAGTGTATATGGCAACGCTCTCCCCACCACTCCATTAATGGTGGTTAAACTTCTCGTCTCTGGGGCGGAAATGGGCAATGTGTCTCTGCGGGCAAAGATATCCTGGCCACATCATCGCTGTTTTAATTGCCAGTAGGTGGAGAAAGCTTCACCAGCAGAACTGGAGGGAAGAGCTGTTGCGTTTCTTCTTTCCCCTAAGTTGCATCTTTCCCTTTTCCCCTCTCTGTCACTTTTACTTGCACATCTTCTGTCTATCCAGAGCGATGCGTCGGTGAGTTTGCTCTTAAGCCCAAGAACCACGTTCCCAATCCGGTCCTGCTGCTTATGGCACCAAAGCTGGGTTGGGGTCATTGGTAGGAACCAAGCAAGGTCTTGTCTTGGGTTCAGGAGAGCAGGTCACACACACGGGTGCTTGCCAGCGCTCCCGGATCTTTCCTGTGGTCTCTGTCGTTTGCCACACTGCCAGCTCTGTGCTGGATGAGAGAATGTCACACTGTGCATGGCACCAAGTAGCACAGGCTATGCAGGTGCTTTGGGACAAGGACACCCACTACACACGGCATCTGGAGGAAATACCCCAAGCCTCAGAAGCTGCTGTGATACAAACAGGGAGCGGAGATTTGCAAATCATCCTTCAGCATCGCCTGAAACAACTTATATCCTAGAGCCATCTAGGGGCGAAATCCTGGCTCCAAGAAGGCACGGGGAGCTTTGCTGTTGAGTTCGGAGGGGTCAGGAGTGGGAAGGAGCGATGTTTTCACATTTCTGTGACCTCACGGTTCCCCCAGACCCATGGTGCAAGAGGTGGTGCAATGAATATTTGTCTGTTGATACCACTGCTCTAGCAGTGACGTCGGGCAGCGGGAGTACGCAAAGCCAGGGCTTTGTTAAAGCTGCGCTGAGCAAAGGCCGTGGAAAATCAGTTGAAAATCTTTTGGCTTTCCTGATTCTGATGATAATTTGCGATCTTTTTCAAGAAGAGATCAAGAAATCGGTGCTTGAAAAAGCCTCAACGAGATGAGAGGTGCAAAGCCTAGAACTTGAATATAAAAGAATGTGTAAAAAATGTCTCCAAGTTTAGAAACAGAAGCGATTCTTGACCGAGCCCCAGAGATACTCCTGGTTGTGTCTGGGAAGATGGGTGGTTGGCAGGGACTGTACCTGCCCTGTGCCCTTGGGTCATTGCTGGTAAGCCAGCCGCTCAGCCACTCTTTCCTGCTTTTTCTAACCCCTTTGGCTCTCTCGCCTGCAAACACACCAGGAGTCTGAGCTTGGGGTCTCTGTAGCACCATCGCAAAGCTGTACTGCAGTGCTCTGTGCCTCAGTTCCCCAGCTGCACGACAGGGTCAGTACCGCATCTGCAGAGGAGCTGGAGAACACCGGCGAGGTGTCTCGGGACCCTTGACCGGGAGGTGCCAGCAGTGTGCCCGGCTATCCTCCTGACAATTAGTTCCACTTACGATGGGAGAGAGAGGATAACTCGTGAGCAGTACAATACCCTCCGTCTAAATTATTCCTCCTCCTCCTCCACAAATGTCATAGCAGAGATTAGCCATCATGTGTCCTTAAGTATCCCATTTATCCCAAATGACTCCGAGCATGTTAACTGCATTTAGATTAAAATGAGCCTTTATACCCACAGCATCTTCCAGCTCTGGACCAGCCCCTCATTTTGCTGTGACAGGAGCGAAGGGTGCGGGGATGCCCCAGCTGTGGGATGGGGAACGTATCACCACCGGCATCGCAGTTCCATCTTCCCAGATAAACATTCTTCTTCCTCCTGTTTCAGGACGACTTTAATCCCTACAAAATTATCTTAATTTTGATTTGCCGATCATGGATTCCTTTTCAATTAACCTCAAAAAACACCAATTAAAGAGAGTAGTGCTGCAATCACATAAGAATAGGCTACACCAAAGCCTTTGGAAGTGTTTTAGCACCAAAAATTAATGATAAAGGTCAAAAACAGGTTGCAGTGCAGAGTCAGCTTTGAATGGGAAACCCCTGAATTAATGTGAGCACGAGCCCACAGACTTCTGAAAATTTGGGGTAGATTTACTTAAGCTTCTAATTATACAGCCAAGTTTGTCTCAGACGTGTACGAAGAGCTTCGAACGTGTTGGAGTCTCAGACTGAAGGCAGGGGAGAACTCTGGCTCTGCACTTCGAGCCCCAGCCACTTTCTCTGCTTTGGAACTCCCTCCAGGTTGGGATTGCTGGTTCTCACTGGTCCCAGTCCAGCTGTCCCAGGGCCCATCCCCAGCAGCTGGAGGGAGTGACAGGGGAGAGCCAAAACAGCTCTGCTTCAGATCTGGTGTGAAGGCAGATCCCGGAGCTGGTGCTGGGGCAGCCGCTCTGCAGATTTCAGAGCAGGGTCTGTTTTCCCCGGTGGGCAGCCTGGGCTGGAGAGGGCTTGGTCTGAACAAAAGATGCTCTGAGCAGTTCTTGAGGAAACCAGTAACAGGAAAGCTCAGGGGGTTTTCTGACACCCTGGGCAGGTTCGTTGCTGGCATGGGAACTGGTGAGCAGGTCTCGCACAGTGTCAGCTCCGTGGGATCACTTTGTGTCTGTGCTGCTCCCTCTTGCTGTTCTTTGGTGAGGTGAGAAGCTTTCTCCATGGCACTGCAGCCCTGGGAGAGGCAGTGCTGTCCCTGGGGAGGGTGTTGGTGGGACAGGAGAGTTGGAAACCCCTTGGGATCCTCATTCTCAGTGGTGGGAGGACAGAGGCGTTGGGAAAATCTGAGCTGGTTCTGGGCACTTGGAGCCACACAGTCTGAAACGGGCCAAGCGGTGTTAACAGGCAGAATAAATCACACAGGGCTCGGGAACAGCGGGCAGGACAGTCCTGGCTGTGTCCCCAGAACTGGCTTTCGGCTCGAGCATCCTTCTCGGCACACGGCTGAAGCCCCCGCGCAAGCTCGTACACACTCACACACGGCTCATCTGCTTTTATGAGGTGGGAAAAGATCTGTGGTGCTGGTGCATGTGTTTCAGGTGACAGATGACTCCCTGTCCCGTGTAACTGATGGTGGGAATGGCTTCGACTGCTCTCGTAACTCCGTCGCGATGGGGGTTTGATGGTTGGGATGCAGTATAATGAAGGAGAGGAGGTGTCTCATGACGGTGGTGTGCACAGAGAGGCTGTGAGGGGTTTGGGAGAGGACAGGGTGGAGGTGGCCCTGCTGCTGGGATGAAGGAGCGAGACTTGGAAGGTCACGGGCAGCAGTGTGGGCTGGGGGACAGCCACGCTGCGGGGCAGCTTGTGTTGCCCATGCTCAAAATAGCCCTGCCCTGGGGGGAGCTACCAGCCCAAAAAGAAAACCCGAACTCCCACCGTCCTGGTGGCATCATCCAACTCACGTGTTGACCTAGTTGCTGGCTGGGGACCACCCAACCTGGGAACAGCTGCCATAGCTCGGAGGGGCCACTGAAGGCCATCAAGCCTCAGGTAGCCCTTGCCCACGTCCCCTCGCCCTTTCCCACCACCCGTCCCTCGCCACCACCCCAAGTCGAAGGGCGTGGGACCGGTGACGCTGCTGGTGGAGGTGGCAGATCAGCTCTGGCAGCGTCAGTGCTGAGTCACCAGCACTTTAGCAGCAAGTTGAGAAGAAGCAGGTTAGCATATCGTAACATGACAGAACTTTTAGAAGATTGGACTGCTTTTCTCTTCTCGTTAACGTCCCCTGGGGCCCACGGTCTCTTTAGTACTAACACAGTAACGAAGGCCACAGCCTATTAATTGCAGTGACAATGATAAAGGAAGAGTCAGAAGCAGCTATTTGTCTTTCATGTAACCTCGTGCATCATCACAAGATAAATGAAAACTCATTTTCTGCTTTGATTCAGTCTAATTTTTCAGGGCCCCCGAGGCAGGTTACAGGAACTGTGTCGCTTCATCCCCATAAAAGTGCTGGCCCCGAGGTTCAAGGGTCAGGGAAAGTGCAAGCCGGCCGTGAAAGCCTGGCTCTCCGCAGCCTCCCAGGGGTGACGCAACAGCAGGATGGGCTCTACCGCTCATCATCATTAAATCCCCATTGAAAGGCGTTGTCCACGGCCTGATAGATGATCCATGTGGCAAACCTCTCCCTGTCCCCAGCGCCCCTGGTCAGCTTCCCAGGGGACCTTCGCCGAACAGGCCGTTTGTGCCCCTTCGTGCGTCTGCACAAGGGCGGGTGAAGTTTGGGGAAGAGTTGTCAGGGGAAGCCTCATCCCACCCCTCTACCCAGAATTATTGTTCCCAAGCACATGCGGGGTTTGGGGTAGAGGGTGGGACAATGTGGTGTTACCTACTTTGAGGTCATCGGTACTTTGAGAGTAAAATCCACTCAAGGTACCTGATCTGTGCAGTGACCTGCTTAGCAAGGAGTGATTGTTTCAGAAACAATGGGGCCAACTTCAGTAAAGGGAGGAAAATACCCCAAGGTTTCTTTTGGCTGCAGTTCCCATCTTTCACCCAGCAACCTTGTCACTCTTTCCTGCCATCTGATGTCCCCTCTACTCCTGGGACCCCTCCTTTGGCAGCACAGAGCCTTGAAGCATCTCCCTGGCCTCCGAGGGACTGTGGGCGGTACCTGGGGTTTGCTGGATCAGGCTCTCACTGTGTAGAAAGACTGGTCCAAGCTGGAGAAGGATCCGAAGAGCTGTGCAAAAAGAGTTTGCCAGAACGAGAGAGCAAAATACCTCACTGAGTCAGAGGGATTTATAAAAATACAAAAAAATAAGAGAAGAAAAAACCATAATGATATGTTTTGTAGGAAATGAGCCCAATGTAATCAAGAAGAATCAAACCTCACACAGGCAAACTGGACACGCCTCTTAAAGTTTTACTGCTAACAGTGTACCTCCCGTATGTTAACTCGATGAATCCTAATGCAATCCTGGTCCGTGTGCTACACTGATGTCTTCTCCAGCCATCCCCAAGCCCGCTTTCCCAGTTTACACTACGTAATACACATTCCCCTCCTGGTACAAACAGAGCTGAAAATAGATTCAGCCCTGACGGTCCAGCGATGTCCTGACCATCCTGGTCCTGCCGCCCTCCTGGCTCAGGGCTCACGGTAGCACGGACGGGGGCTCCCATATGTCCAGGTTTCCCAGCCTGGAAGTTTTGCCCAGCCAGAATTCATGGACTTTGGCCCGGTGCCTGGATTTCCGGACATCCGTCAGCCCACTCGTAGCGGTAGTTCCAACCGAGCTGTCGGATGTCTGGAAGTCACAGAAGAATGACCGGTGTGCCGTACGGCTCCGTAACGCGCCTGCGCCCAGCACACCCCGGACGGGCTTGCCCTGCGGTGGCCGTGGCAGAGGGGCTGGCACACGGGTGGCCTCTCAGGGAGGTCCCGCAGGGACCGGCTGCAGGCAGGTCTCCCCATGGAGCCAGAAGGACTCTGCCCAGAAATCCACTTGCGCCGGCGTTGCTGTGGGATGTGGGATTGTAGCTTTAGGCTGAGCCTGGTCTCGTTCCTTGCAGCACCACTTGGTCGTGGCTCTGGGGGGGACATCCCGCTGCCTTTGGAGGAGGGTCCAAAGCCCCTCTGTCGGAGGTGCGGGAGTAACAAAACACACGTCTTGCTGATTGTAGCGGAGAAACGAATGCGGCGCTGGCAGGAGGGCGACCACAGCTGGCCAGGGCTGTGCCCACCCACCACCCTGCCGGGGTGACAGCAAAGCCCCACGCAGAGGTGCCGAGGGTCAGGCTGGGATGGCCGGTGCAGCGATGCTGGGCTGCTCCCCCAGCCCCAGAGCCCCGCAGGGCTGTGCCATATGTAACGATGGATTTTAACCGATAATATCATCCGCTTCCTAAACACTGGATAAGAAAATATCACGAGGGCATTTCCTTAGTGCCAATTTACCAGCGTCTGCTCCAGCTGAGACCAGCGAGAATCCTAATCTGGGGGAGATTTGGATGTTTATTGAAATTCATATCTTTTTGCTTTGTTATTATTTTGACCTTTTTGTTTTTAAAGCAAAACGAAACTTGTGAAAGATTTACACTCGGTTGTATTTCATAGCCTAGGACTTGGGGACAGCAGCTGAGGATCCAGCTCAGAGGGCACCTTCTCCACCTGGTGTGGGCAGGATCCCTGCCTTGGTGCAGCGCAGACATGAGCAGTTCCCTGCAGGGTTCAAGCAGGATTTGCAAACCCAACCTCTCGTTGACGCGTTCCAGGTTCTCGGTCACCCAGTGCAGGTGGAGCGGTTGCAGATGGGAGGCACAAAGGTGGGAGATGTGTGGGGACATCTCTGGCCCCCCAGGAGGTGATGCTACATGTGACAGTAGAGACCGCAGGACAGGGGCTGGCCTGGGCACGCTGGCCTGGGTGTAGCACAAGGAAGTGGAAGCTCACCAGGGATGGTTCCTCCCATCCTGGGGACAAGCTCAGACCCTCTTATTTAACAGTTGCCTCCTCTATGAGAGATGCTTTAGCTTTTTCAGCTCATACCTCAGAGGAGCTGTTGAAGCAGCACAGTGACTGCTGGGTGACCATCAGGCGATTCACCCTGAAACGGGAGCTCACCTGCAGGAAGCCCAGGCTTTGTCCCGGGGGAAAACCCATCCCTGTCGAAAGCAAAGGCATTTCTTCTGGGGTCTGGGATGTTGCTCGTCAATCTGTGGGCAGGAAAGCACCATTTTTCTCCTGGAGCTTTGGACTCAGCCCCACCAAAGGGTGTGTGGGGAGATTTCCAGGAGGTCATAAGCCTCGTCAGGAGGAGGAGCTGGCTCAGGGTCAGTCGTGGCTTCCTCAGCTTCCTCCACCATTGGCACCAACGCAGCGCGTCGGGTTGAGACCCATGTGCCGGTGGGACGTGTGGAGGAGCAGCCAGGGGGTTCTGCGTGAGGTTTGTTGCTATCAAACCCCACAAGCCATTTTAAGAAGAAAGGCTAATTTCCCACACCGGTGTTTCCTGAGTGGATTGCGTTTCATTTTCAGGACTTTTGGCTTTGCTTTTCACCCTTTTGAAGTTAGTTATTATCGAGGCTCTGCAGTTCCTTAATTCTTCTTCTCAGAAGCACAGAGTGAAAGAAGCATTTTGCATCTGAAAATAAAGCAAGCGCTGTTGGTATTTGGGTTTTCTCTTTTTTAATTTTTATTTAAAGAAAAAAGGAGAGAGAAGAAGTGAGGCAGTAAAAAGGCAATTAAAGAGCAAAACGAGAAAGAAAGGCCAAATAAACACACAAATTCTTCAGCACCAGGATAGGAAATGTGTATTTCTCTTCCGTTTTCTCCTGTTCAGGAGGGAGGGGGAAGACTTTGCTAACACATTCAAATGAATTTGATATTCAATCAATGAAGATTAACTTGCCCAAGGTAAGATGGTTTTTACATTCATAAGGAAGTCAAATACGATTATGCATATGAGGAAATTATACAGAGATGAGTAGAGTATAATGTATGATAATTATTTGAAAGGATATACTTACACACTGATTAGCATATCTT
>JAAGNO010028799.1:27500-32872 GCA_033439905.1 Ceryle rudis
CTCTCCGCGCGCACGCAGCCCCTCACCACTCGCCTGCGAGTGCCTCGCGGCTGGGGTACGTGCCCATGTTCTTTAAAGCCTCCCCAGGCTCTGAAAATGCTCTGGGGCTGTTTTGTTTGAAGCCTTTCAAGCCGCGTACGGTGCTCCCTTCGCCACGTCCCGAGCGGAGCGGGCGATCTGCGGGCGGCCAGGTGATGCTGCGGTGCGGGTGGGGAAGGGGTTTCCATTCCAGCTGCTCCTGCCATCTGGGGAAATCAAAAGGAGGGGATTGGATCAGCTGGTCGAATTAAAAACCGCAAAACTTGTTTCAGATGAGTTGTCTAATAGATTCAGCGCAAGGTAGATCAGCGACTGTTTTTCCTTTGGAAAGGAAACATTTTTTAATCTGCTATACAATGGAAAAGCCCCACGGGGGCTGATAAGTCTTGTCATTTAATTATCCTCTAGGCTTCTGTGTGTTGGTTAAAAACTCTCTTCATTTGGTTCTGCGCCGTATTGTCCTTGCCTACCTAGTGTGGCAGGGCGATAATTCCAAGGAAAAGGAAGCGTAGAGGGGAGGAAGGCTGCTCGGCGGTGGGTGGAAGGGAAGGGGCTGCTTTCTGCCTCGACTTCTCCCTCTGTGCAGTGGGAGAGCAGCTGGAAGGGTGTCCTGGGAGGAGAGGTCCGACAGGCTCTGGAGCGGGTCTGCATCACCGCTGACCTCCTGACCGAGCACTCTGGGTATCTGATCCAGGTTCCTTCTCTTTCACGCCCCTGTGCAGGGCTCTGTGTGAAGCACGGACTTGCACCAGGCTTTCCTTGGGGAGGACAAGCTTTCATCTTTGTGTCGAAAGACCAAACAAACATCTGACCAGGCCTCAAGCTTTATTTGTATTCGGAGGTTGAGAGTACCCCTAAAATGTAGCTTTGGTGAAAACCAGTGTTAGGCACCAAGAGGAATCAATTTTTATTAACTGATTTGAAGGAAAGGGGATTAATCTTGTTATTTAAATATTTTCTGAAGCAGCACAGAAGTTCTCCGTTGTGGGTAGCGCTGTTTTCCTCATTCCCAGAGACAGGTTTGATTTTAAACATGTAATTTGTTCAGCAATTAGGCGTCTCCTCTGCTCTGCATACGAGCATGTCACTGCTGTTAATGTCACCGGGAGAGGCAGAAGCCTGTGGGCAGGACAGTGGACCCCTTGATGTCTAACGTGGCCTAACCTCTGGTGGGGCTGTGGAGATGTAAATAGGAAAGCTGGCAGGGTGAGCCTTGAAAAATGAACAACTGCACTTGGGCCCTCAGGACCTGATCGGGGGGCGTTTGCAACCCTTGGCACTCCCAGGGGTGCAGGATTGGACCTTTGCTCTCTTCAGTTAATGCCTGTGGAGGTTTATGAGAGCCTGGCAGAGAGACACCCTGTGCAGCCCATCACAAGCTCTGTGCTTTGGCCACACGTCCAGCAGTCTTGAGGTATCTCATCTTACTTTGCCCCTTTCTGCTCATCGTCAGGAGCTGAATTAACAAGCGGTGGCTGCAGCAGGAGGAGGAAGGCTCCTGGATTTATTTAAGCCCCTGTTCTTAAGGGTCCCGTGCAGAGATAGGCATCCCTTCTGCTACTTGGGGTGAGGAGAGCAGCAGCAGCTGCAGCCTCGGCAGAGGGATGAGCTGGGCTGCGGGCACATGGGCTGGGTGCTCTGGGTGGGATGGAGAGAGTTTGGGCAGGGGAGAAAGGGCACATCCATGAGTCCCCCAGGCTCCTGCCCATGCACGGCTGTCTGCCCACAGCACCAACAGGAACAGGGCAGGGAAAGCAAGAAGACGACAGTTGCCAGTACCAGGCTCAGCACCCAGCTAAGGGCATGTGTGGTTAAGAGAGCTGCTCATCCTGGAGCATCGCCCCGTCCGTGCTCGGCGTGGGATGAGCAGGTTTATATGCTCTGGTCCAGCCAGCCTTTGGTGCTGCATCTCCTCTGGCACCAGAGGAGGGGACAGGAGCGAGTCTGCTGCTCCTGCTCGGACCCATCGGGCTGCAGGGAGGTGGAGGCCTTGGCCCCGCTACCTTTACAGCTAAATCAGCACTTGGTATTTTGATCAGACAAAGGCTGTTGCTGGATACGTGGCATCTGTTAACAGACTACTGCTGTCATTAGCTGCAACCAGGCATCTGCTGCTCCAACCCAACACGTAACAGATGCCAGTTTGGAAGGAGTGGGGGCAGGGAAACCCCGAAGCTCTAATATTTCACTTTTCTACCGACGGCCCTTCACAGTCAGCAGCAGGGCCAGTCGCAGCTCGGCAACTGCGGGGTTTGGGTGAAATCAGCCCCTCTTGCTATAAACACCTCCCCATGTCCCTGCCCTGAGCTCTCCCCCTTTGCTTCCCCCCCAGCTCTGTCTGCATCACGAGCCAGTTCCCAGCTCGTGTGGCTCCTTCACACGGCCACATGCAAATCCCCGAGGTGCTCTGGGCATGTGGTGCTCGGCGCTGGCACGGCCGGCTCTAATCGGCGGCCGGGGAGCCGGCATCGCTCTGTGCCAGGCTGGGAGAAACCAGGGCTGCAGTGAGCGAGAGCAGCCCCGGGGCCGTGGCTGTGCACAGGCAGTGTCCAGCCCCACAGTGTTTAGGTGAGACATAAATCCTAATAATAATGATGTACAGGGAAGGGTAAATGGGCTTGGGATGTGCCCAACCTTCACTTTCAGTTTTTCTGAGCATGTTCTGGGATGGGTGAGGAGAAAAGGGGAAAAGTGCTTGTCCTGTGGGGCTGTCCCCCTAGTGCCCTGCAAATGGGAAGACGAGGACCCTGTGCTGATAGGTAATGAGACAATATCAATGTGATGTGTTGTTAGTACCGTACCAAATAGGCTTTTAATTTTCTGGGGAGGTGTGGTGCGTCTCTGCAGTGCCAGCATCAATCATCGTCACGAGGTCCAGGTCCCAACTCTCCCGGGGGCCTTTCATTGTAAAGGATTCCCTCTCCCTCTGACTAGGGGCTGTTCTACCTCCGTGGCGATGCCTCTCGCAGACTAATTGCTGATTTGTTCTTCTTATGATGATAGAGCTCGTGTCACCGCAAAACAGAACATTAGGATAGAGTCTTTAAAGTGGCTGTGCAGCTGGAAAACTAATTTATACTCCATTCTGGTTAAAAAAATAAGAAAATATATATATTAAAAAAAAAAAAGTGGTATTGGTGGCAAGGACATTACTTGTGTCCACTGCTGGTTGGAAAGGAATATGGGTTTGGTCACAAGCTGCTCAGTGCCCAGTTAGCATGGTCCTTCTCTAGGATAGCTCTTCCTTTTCTCCCAAATCCTTGTAACCAACTTTTCTTTTGGTCTCCTCCGGTTCTTTGGGGACCTGGGAGCGCTCAGGCTATTTCTTCTTGTGCCAGAGGGCAGAGGCTCTGCTCACAGAGATGGGAAAAGCCTTTCCTGCCTCCTACTTCCTGATCCTTGAACCCTCAGCCCCCACCCAGCTCTCCTTCCCCACTATCAGTCACACTTATCGAGACACATCTGCTCTGGCTCCTAAAGTGCAACAGAGAGAAGTTGTCAAAGGCACAGAGGACACTATGGTGACACTGTCATTGGCCTTTGTTGGGCATGGCCTCTGTCCTGAATGGGGACCTTTAGGAAATCTGGCCCTGAAGCCTTTGGAGCCAAGACCCATTTCCCAAAATACCTTGGCACCTAAGAGCCAGCCCCATGGAAGAGAGGGGGTTTGGCTCCGTGGTGACGCTGGCAGGGGGTTTGGGAAGTCCTGAAGCAGGCAGGATGGAATGGTCGGCACACTGGAGTTGTACAGCATCACGTATCTCTCTGTGCCCTCTGACAGCCCGAGATCTTCCAAGCTATGCTGATGTCACCTCGGCTGCTGCACCCCCCGAAATGAGGAACATTGGGGGTGACTGCCAAGCATGAGGTGGCTCAGGAGGGTTGATGCCCTTTTCATGCAGCAGGGCACGGGAGCGGTGCTGTGGTGGCTGCCGGCCCAGCTCCGGCACCCTGGCTCCTCGTCCCCATCGCCCTCTCCACTGGCACCAGGGACAGGAACGATGCAGAGAGAGAAGGGGCAACACAGGGAAGATGTTTGTCTGGGAAGCTACTTGGGGGAAAAAAAGTCCCGTTAAAAAGAGAAGGTGGCAAAGCGGTGGCTGCGGCCCCTTCCCCAGATGCAATCCCACTCCTGTAATTTCTGGGGGAATTGGTTCATCTTGGGTGCAGATATATTTGTGTCAAGGTGCAGCTGCACAGATAGCCTGACTCTATGCATAGTAAGAGGCTTTCAGAGAAAGAGGTTATGCCCAGAGCAAGGCCTTATCAGAGCAAGCTGCCTGCCATTTATCTGGTTCCCTATCAAATATGAAAACAGGCCTCAATCTGCTGCTTCTATTTTCCTTGTGAAGGCTACGGGTGGAATAATAATTTAGTCCAGGGTTTTTTTTCTGTTGTTTCCGACACTAACCTTCCGCCCAACTCTGCTCTTCCCAACTTCCCCGGGCTCCTCGGCAGCGGCCGCGCTGGGGCACCCAGCGTGTTGGCTCCGGCACCGTGGTGGGTGCTGGTGTCTGAAATCCCAAACCTCCAGGGCAGGAGGGCTCTGTATTCGGGAGGGGGTTTTGCACGTGTCGTTACGTGCAGGGCTCGCGGAATAGCCGTCGTTCGCCAGTTTAATAGCGCTGTAATTATTCATTATTTGTATTACAGTAGCCCCTAGAGGCCTCGCCGGCTCCGGGGCTGGGTCCCCATGTGAAGGAGTGGGAATGGACACAGCCCTCGCTCCACAGCCCTCCTGCCCCAGGATGGGAATGTCCCAAAGATGGAGAGGGACACGTGCTGGCCCCCACGCTTCACCCAGCCCCTCCGTGCACCCAGCCTCTCCATGCACCCAGCCCTTTGCAAAGGGCATAGTAAAAGGCTTTCACTTCAGGCCAAAGTTGGACAGGTCCTTAGAGCCACCTTAAACCATGGGGTGTCACCCCCAGGTGCTGGAGCAGGAGGGATGGAGTCATGTAGGGCATGACTGAGTGGCACAGGACTTGCGGGGCGGAGGCTGGGGCAGATTCCCTCGAGACATGGGGCTGTCCTGGGGCTCCCCATCATCTCTGGCTACTCCAAATCAGCACCCCACCAGCCTGGCCATGCCCTGAACCCTCATCTAGAAAGTGTGGCCAGCAGGACTAGGGCAGGGATAGTCCCACTGGACTGGGCACTGGTGAAGCCACACCTTGAATCCTGGGTTCCATTTTGGACCCCTGAGAAGGGCAACAGAGCTGGGGAAGGGTCTAGAGCACAAGTGTGGTGAGAAGTGGCTGAGGGCCCTGGGCTTGTCCAGCCTGGAGAGAAGGAGGCTCAGGGGAGACCTTCTGGCTCTGACAGCTCCTGAC
>JAAGNO010028800.1:0-33709 GCA_033439905.1 Ceryle rudis
GGGCACACACGCGGGGCCAGTAACGGGAGGGAGCAGAATTGGTGGCGTGATGTCACGGCCCCGGGGAGGGATCTGACGTCCAGTTATGTATAGCAGGGCGCATTGCGCTGGCCTGCTGGTTGGTACTGGGCTGGGGTACCTTCAAAATACACACGGTGTCGGTAAACATTTAGGAGACCCACAGGACTTTTATGTGTTAATTCTCTCCACCTTCTAGATTTATTTTGTCTTTTAGGTTTTACACTTCTCCTTTCACACAATTAGTACTAAAATCTTTTTTTTTTTTTTCCCCATTGTGGGGCAGATAGGAAACATGTTTTATTCCCTGAAGCAAGAAAGAATCAACTGCCAAAAAAAAAAAAAAAAAGCAAGCCTTAAAGATTACAATTTAAGTTTATAACGGTGTTTGTGCCTCTGCTGCAGCGTTTGAGCACTGGCTCTAATAACATTTAAGTGACATTCAGGAGCCCCTTGCTGTGTACATTACAGAACCATCAGTGAGGGGGGAGGAATGAACATTGAAGCTGCAAGCCCGGTGCAACACGAAACACCGGCAATTAATAGAAACAGAGAAATTGTGCATGGCTGTGCATACGTGAGGGAGGATAAACAGAATCCACTGCTTCCATGCACAGCAAACAGTAGACAAAGTGTCTTTCAGTTGTGCGTCAAAAAGTTGCAAAAGTTTACTGTAAGATGAGTTATTTCCAGTTATGTTTTCTTAAGAGTGCCCTTCCTGGAGCATTCCCAGTTATAACCAATTTATTTATAAACTGACACTGCAGCCAGTCCCACCAGTGTCTCCTCGATGGATTGTGCACAACAAGCAGCTATTGGTGCAAAGTTCAACAGACTTCTAAAATGATCCTGCCATTTCTAACCTAGCTCATCAAAAGTCACTGGAATATAAAAGAAGCTGGGGGCTTGTCTTTCCTCTCACAGCCTTATCAATATGCAGAGCACACATGCGTGAGGCCCAGCTGTGGTGAATTGGCATGAAAATATGTAAGATTAACACCTGATAAGCATTTTAACTATAATACAAGGTGTATTTAAGCAGGGGTGATGGTTTTAGGAAGGCTCTTGGGAAGAAGGCAGCAGCTGGGGTGGTTGGAAGTTGTTTGATGAAAGACTTCAGGGAGAAGAGAAACTCCTCAGACAGGTTTATAATGGTGGGGCTCTCTGGTATGCTATAGAGCTTGAGCCAAACCTTTCTCTTGCTCAGTTTGAGCTCAGATCTTTTTCCTGCTTCCTTTGGTGTTGGCTAGTCTGAAGGAACATTTTTTTTTTTTTTTTCTTTGCTCCCTTGAATTGGAAAGGGGGGACCCTCAGGGGAAAAAAAAAAAAGCGCCTGCTCTTGCAAGATAGAAAAATGGTATCTCTCTGAGCTGTTGTCTGCCCTAGTATTTATATTGCAACACCATCTGCCTCTTGCAACATGTTTGCTGCACATATGTACCGTAAAGAGCTGTTTGTTTGGTGGATGGATGCAGAAAGACTAGTGAGGTCGTGATACTGTCTCTACCCTAGCTGTCTCTTTGTAGTTAGTTCTGATTTTGTCTATGCAGAGCTCTTGTGTTCTTCCTGCGCTAGAGTGCGATGTTTCCTGTGATGATGTTCATCTCTATTAGGAAAACATTTGCAGACCCTCAGCAGGGAGGAGAACTTTGTGCTGTGGGCACTAAGTGTAGAAGAGCTTGCAGGTAATTAAGAGGGAGGAGGAGGAGAAAGGACTGCATGAGCAAGTAAGGTGGAGGCTAGGAGTCTGTGGGCTCCTGGTGGTCACAGACCCCTCTACCACCATGCAGAGACCTGAACTAACATGTTGTTATCCTCAACTCCTTGGGGAAATAAAGGGTCTGGACAGTTTCCAGGTACCACCAGTCCTTTCCCTGCAGCACAGAAGGTTCCACCTGCAACCCCTAAATTGGGGGACACTGTGGAAAATGTGCCCTGGTGGGGGTGCAGTGCTTTCTAACACAAACCCAAAATAAACCCTAGCTGTCTCTAACCGGAAAGAAGAAAGCAATGAGTGCAATGCTCTTCTGCCTGAATTCAGAGTATTCATCCCTATCTGCTCGCCAGGGTGCTGGAACCAGCCATCCATCAGCAGAGCAGAGACAACATGGTGCTGAACCAGGACTGGCTGCTGGTCAGGTACCCCGGTGGGTTTTGGGAGGTGTCTACAGCTGGCACCTTCCAACTTCAGGAGAGGTGGGAGAAAGGTATTTGGAAGCAATGATATAATCTTGCTCTTATTTTTTTTAGTCTATGAGGTAATGAGCATCTTTAGAGCTTATAGGTACTGCGAGGAGCTGCAGGGCATGTGTGAATGCCAACATTTTATGGAAGGGGTGGTTTTACTGCCAGCAGACTTTAAAAAAAAAAAAAAAATCCCTGCAGTTTATATTAATAAGACTGGATGTTATTGTGTGTCAGGAGTTATTGTGATTTATAAAGTACTTCTTACTTGGTGTGTAATGAAAATACTTGGCTCTCAGTCCCAGTCACTAACAGGAGATGATAGTAGCTTTATCTGCAATAGCCAACTTGACCTGGAACCTTCTGTCATTTTTAATGATATTTTAGTGCTGCCTTTTACTTTCACCTGAGCTTAGGGTAGCCTCAACTTTCCTAATGCGAATAAATAATAGAATCTTTTTTTTTTTAATAAAAGAAGGAACTTAATTAAAAAAAATAGGCGATAACTGCACTGCTTGGCATTGGTGTCCCCAACAGCCCTGCTCTGTGAGTGCACATCCTCATTGTGCAATGCTGTGGAGTTGGTCCTTTAATAACATGCTCTGCTTGTTGTTCCCAAGCCTCTCATTCAGGACTATACTTCTGTTGAGAGTTTGACATGTATTAAAGATGTCAAAAATATAACAGGGGGGAAAAGGGTGGAGATGGGTGTAAGTAGATGGATGGGTCCAGAGTTAAATAACTATTCCCAAGTGTGCACCTTTGAAAAACCACCCTGTATTTAACACCAAAAATGTGTTACTGTGAAATTGTCATAAGTGGGGGAAGGACTTTCAGAAGGGGACTCCTCGAGACTACGCTATATTATTCTTTGCCCCAAAAGCATGTACATATATATAAATTCTAAAAAGCAAAAGATCTGACAGGCATGAGGCTACCTTTGCTCCTCTCCTATTCAGCTGCTTCTCAAATGATGAGGTGCAAAGGTAGGGCTGGCTCCTGATATAATGCCTTCCCCTGTTGACTTCTGTCATAAGAATACAGCGTTCTACCTGTGCATCATCTTTACATGAACCATTTCAGTATAGCCCTATGGCATCCCTAGGGTTAGTGCAAGTGGGAATTACTGGGAAGGCCAAGAGCTCAACCTCTTTGAAAAGGAAAGGTATCAGAAGTAGCTCCAGCCTGAGCAAAGCTCCAGTGCATGCTAATACTGCACTGGCTCCATCTAGATGCAGGGAAAGTTGTTGGGTTTTTTGTAAATAAAAAATTAGAAGCAGCTAATGCATCTTGCTGCTCTAATGCAACAAGGCTTCTGCCTTCCTGGGAGCAGCAGAGAAACTGGGTACAGGGGCCCCCTCCTCCTGCAGAGCTGCATTTCCCTGCTGCACATCCTGCTTATGGCTGCAGGTACAGGGGAAACTCTGCCCTTGGCTGTCCTGCTGTGAGGGCCTGCAAAGAGCCTGGCCTACCTGGCAGGGAGCCAGCAAAAGTGTCACTCTTGGGCTGATTTTTAAGTTGGATCCTGGGAACAAGTACCATATAACTTTTTTGCAGGGGCAGGGAAAAGAGCTTCCCACCTGGGGGGGGCTGAAAAAAATCTCATAAATACCCAGGAATGTGGTCATTTTTGGCAGAGCAGGGGGATGATGTCACCTGATCTGCTCTGGACCTGTTTGCCCAGAGCAGGGCTGGCCCTATCCAGCTCTACTTTGCATGGAAAAAGCTCCCATCAGGCTCTCGATGCATTTCCACTACAAAAACCCTATGAGCTGTTTCTCTGGCAGCTGGGATGTGGGATGGGGCCAAATCAAGAAGCTGGAAAAACCTGGGTGAAAGGAATTGCTGCTAGATACATTGTCATTGTACTTGGCAATCCCTTCTTTTAGGTCGTGCTTCTTTTAGAGCTAAATGCAAGACCAGGTCCAAGGTAGAAATACGATGTAAAAGGAGAATAAAGATAAAATAAAATAGAGCAAACTTTAGGTAATGAATATTGTCCTCCTTTCAGAGAGGCAGACGCATCAGGAAAATGGCAATAGTCTTCTCTAGAATCACTGTGGCAGCTGCAAGAGCCAAGTACAAGGGATGATACAATTACCTTAGAGAATGGCAAATATTTTACAGGCAGCCTCCCTCTGAAATGCGGGTGGAGAATGACCACAGATGCTTACAGGAGACTTAATTGTCCTTGTCAGCAAGGCTCATTATCCATACATAAACATATGTGCTGCTTCTTAACAGCAAAGTGCATTTTTTTTTTTTTTTCAAGAGAATATTTTAAATCTGAACTGCTTGAATGTCAAATTAGTTGAGTCTGGCTTTGTCTTAATTACACCAGCCATTGGATTGTGCGGGAGGATGAGGGATGTGCTACTTTTGTAGGAAGATGTGTTTGCAAAATTATTACACATAAAACATTGCTCTGTCATTTGGCATTGCCACACGAGCAATGTCTTCATGCCTGTTTCAGAGGGGGTTTGCTCGGGACCTCAGCCAGGGTTACCCTCTTAAGAGGTTTCTGCCTCTTATCAATTGAAGCTGTGTAAACTTTGGGTATGTTGCTCTATGTCACCTGCAGTCCCTTATAGCAGAGCAGGCAGGTGGAAAACACACCAAGGTTAGACTAATAACTTTTTTAATCCTTATTCTGTGTTGGTGTAAGGCTCTGGAGAGCTGGACCCCAGGCAAGCAGGCAATTTCCTGCAGGAATTTAACAAGGTGTGGCAGGAAAATGGGTTTGAAGGCAGTGGTGCCCAAGGCAGAATTGCCAACGAAGTTTTACCAACGAAATTTCTCCCTTCAGACTCCATTTATGACCACCTCACTGGTGATGAAGATGAGGCCCAGATAGTTCAAAGCACATATAGTGTTGGGAGCAGGCTCAGAAAGAGAAGCCTTTGAAGTGTGAAAGGAAGAATACTGGGCTGGGCATGGGAGAGCATCCTGACAAGTGGAACAGGTTGGGTGAAGGGAGGTAGGGGATTATTTTTTTTAAGCTATCATATCGGTGTGCCTCAGGAGACCTGTTCACATCTCCTCAGCTTGGTCATATTTTTCAAATGACAAAGCTAACTGTGGCAGTAATCAAACTGCTGCTTATTCTAGTTGTTGAATAGAACTTAAACATGACAGAATATAGCTGCTGCCAGAGGGTGCTCGGTAAGGAAGAGGGTTGTCACGGGCTGGTGGTTTTGGGGTGTTTTACTTTTCCCTAATAGCCAACTCATTACATTTGAATGTGGATTTTGGGGCATGATGAAAGCCCAGGTTACAGTGCTGAAAGCCTTTAAATAAAGTCCATCTGTCCTTGCACTGTAAACTTAGCAGGAAAAGCTTTGAGCTTGGGGGAATGGAAACCCAGTGCCTGCAGCAAGTCTCTCTCAGCTCATACCATTTGTGAATAAAAGTTAATCATGTTTGAAGCTCTTAAAACTCAAAGTTCAGTCTAGCATCCTTTGGCAAAAACCAAAAACAACAACAAACAAAACCAACCAACCAAACCTTCAAACCCTTTAAGAATTAATTCAGGGTTTCCTTTGTCAGAGCGAAGCCATGAACTGAGGTTCTTCAGCTTCCTGAGTGCTGCTTCCAAAGTCTCAAGCTACTCAGTACTCCTCATATCAAAATCAGGAGGGGAAATACATGAGTGATGGCTGTTCCTTTGCTTCAGGACTAAAGCAATGGGTCCTGTCTGCTTGTGCTGAATAAAATGTGTTGGTAGGGTGGCTATTTGCTGAGTGGTTCAGGCTGTAGCTGGTGTCAGACTCCTAGGCACACAGAAAGTAAACAAGGAGCATGTTTTTTCCTGTTCACTACCAAGAATATCAAACCAATGTGTACAAACAATCAAACCAAGGCATTAGAGAAAAAAGGAACAAAAAGTACAGCAAAGCCAAAGTGTAACTGACCAAGCAGCAAGAGATTAAAAAACAGAAAAAGACATTACAGTCCCTCATAATCTTGTCAGTGTTTCAGCATTTAGGGCTCGCATTCTCACTTTTACCAGCTGAAGGTGCTCAGCTTTCACTTTTTTCTACCTCTCTCACTTCCATGAGCTTTTACTCACATAAAAAGAAGGACATTTCTAACTCCAGTGGGCTGTCTAGAAAACAAAGTGAGGTCCCAAGACTGAGGTTGAAGTCACAAGCAATGCCAAACAGGGTCAAAACAAAACAGACGACTACAAAAGCACCCACCATATTTTTATCTTCCTCCTTGTTAGTAAGACCCAAAAAAGGCACAAGCCCACAAAAGAAAATCTTCCAGTGAGCCTGGGGCAGGCAAAGCCAACATAACTGAGCCCCACTGACTAGTCCTGCTCCTGGGGAGGAAGTGATGACTTCGGCCCCACAGCACATCCATAACTTGAAAGAGCTTGGGAGGTACAAGAGGGGACACAGGGCTGGGGGAGCACCTGAGGATGAGGGGTGTTGCCAACACCTTGCCCTTGTTTGGATTCCAAAACCCCCAGTATTTGACTTTTCCCTTGTATTCAAAATTTGTGAGCCAAACCCTGCAGAAACTAAGGCAGTGGTGTTAAATAAAAGCACCCCAAAGCAGGATTTTTCATTGACCTGTTGTTTGTTGCCTTTCTGGGTTTTTGAGCCTGTTAAGTGTTGCTGAACCAGGGTATTCTGTAACCATGAGAGCTGCACATTTGCCTCCAATGAACCTGGAAATCACTTGGGGTACTGACAAAAAGCCTGGCTATGGGGCAGCTTTGGGATTTGGCTACAGCTGAAGGCAGTCACTAACAGCTTTCAACTACCATCAGCTACAACCTGAGGTCTGGGGCTTGTTAAGGGAGGAGTATTTTTGGTTTAAAAGCCCCCTGCACCCCATTTTGGAGTGTGCTGCATGAAAGAAGAAGTTGGGGCTTGTGGCTGTGAAGCTGCTTGGTGAGTCCTGTATCTTTTGGGGACTGTTCTCCAGGTGGTCCTTTGTGTCTGTGATGGTCTTTGCAAGCCTGGTCCTGGGTGTAGCTGCTGGTATGTGGGGTCTGTCTCTTACAGTGTGGCCTAAGTCCTAACTTGATCCTCCCGGAGTAAGCAGTGTATAAGTAAGCCCCTTGTTTGGGCTAGTTTGGCTTTTTTCTCTTACCTTGCTTGCTTGTGAAGAGACAGCTTGCACCGCTGTGTCTGGTATTCTGCAGCAGAGCACTTGCAGAGCTCACTCTCAGCCAAGTGGTAATCTGAGTAGAAATGCCACCCTTCTACTCACAAGGTCATCCGTCTCCTCCAGTCCCATGCTGGGCTGATTGCCCTTCCAAGGAGTTTACTTAGAGCCTCTGAAAAGGCTGGACTGTTCCCCCTGTGCATAGATCCAAGGGAGCAGCTCCCTGTGATAGGCATGAGAGCTCTCAGGACATGAACAAGTAAACTGGATTTCTGGCTAAACTGTCAGAGCTTGCAGCTGAACACAGGGTGTTCAGCCAGGCATTAGGGTTATCATATGGACAATATGTCTGAGATGATGTCCCCCGACCCTGTTCTTCCAGGTGCTAGACACACAAAAAGTCTCTACCTTGAAGGTCTTGCACTTAAGCAGGCTTATTATGTGGGGAGGAAGGGAATGGCTCCAGGTTACGTGATCACTCTAATGGGGCTCTGCCAGTTGTTCTTGTACTAGAGCTTGCATGTAGCTCCTGCTACAGGAGTGGGCTGGCAGCTTCCCTGTGGTATGTGCAAGGAAGGGACATCTTGTAAAAATAATCAACACCTTCTCTTTTCACCTACTCTTGCTCACTTTCCTAATTCCCAGGGAACTTCTGAAAATACCGATGCTGTAGCATTTGTGTATGTGGGGCAGGCTTCTTCTGACACTTGGTCTCATTCTGCTAAACCTGTCTTGAGAGTCAGTGGCTCCCCCTGCTCTGCTCCTCCCTGTGTTCTTGGGGAGCACAGGCTGCAGCCTCCTCCAGATGTGCTGCCTGAAAGGGCTTTGCTAAAGTCTCGCATGCAAATTGTGCTCCCATTGAGGTTTTCTTAGCTTCATTACTATGAGAATTTAAATTTATTAAGAGAAGAGCCTCTAAAGTGTCATCTTCTGTGATCAGGTAGAGGGACGTCTGCTTTTTATATATATATATTTTTTAAAAAGTTTTCTAAAAAGTGCACGTTGCAGAAGGAGAACCCGTGCAACTGAGGCCAGGAGCTGGCAAAGCAGCTGCTTGCTTGACTTCTCTCTTTGCCATTTTTGGGATGCTCAGGTGCTGTTTCAGGGCACACCAATGAGCTTTCCATCACTGGTGAGCCTGCAAAGAAAGGCAGCTCTGTGTGGGTGACTATTTTATTTTATTTTATTTCCTTTTTTTTTCTTTCCCCCGCCCCAGCCAGAGTCTTGGCACAACTTCTCTATCCCTATGTTGCCATCTGACAGCAGGACGTGCTTCACATGACGGTTGGCACCGCAGAAGGGTGTCTTGGGCACAGTTTCTAGTGAGGAACCAAGGAGTCTGAGCCCCGTGGTGTGCCAGCGTGAGGCTAGTCCTGGGTTCAGGCTGTCCTATCCCTCCTGGGGCTTCTCCCCACAGTGTCCCAAGAGGGAGCCCCTCTGCAGAGGAGAGAGCAGGAAAAGGAAAACCAAAATTCCATCTTCTGCAAGATGTACTGTACATTCACTAGTTTGCTTGAGTGACTTGGGGATATCGGCATCACTTTACCTCTTATTTTTGAGATGAGGCAGAACTCCATTCTTATGTGTCATTGTGATTGTATAACATGCATAGCTTCCCTTCTTCCCTTAAAGAAGCTGCTTTAAAAATCATCAACTTTTTTTTTTTCCTTTCAATTAAGGGCAAAAAGAGGCTCTTCTGTTACTGAAACATACTCATTGGTTAATTGTATGTATGTGTACTTCTGAATCTGCTCAGGAGGCTGTGATAAACCCCAAATCTGCTGCAAAAATTGGTCTCCTCAGCCTCTCTCCTGTGAGCAGCTTGTGACATCCTGAAGTTTAAACAGTTGGGGGCACTCGGGGATGAACCATTAGCACATTTAAATGTTTCTCCTAAATGCTAGGAAAGGCCTGGGGGGGATGGGGGGGCAGAATTATAATTCTTAAGTCACTGTCCAAGAAAATTAATACATGCCCAGCTTCAGGTCTGCAGAGAATGTACTGGAGTCAATAGGAAGAGCCACATGAAGTTTTCAGATGTTAACCCTGTACTTTGCCTGCTGAATTAGTGCTGAGATGATGAGGCACAGAGGGTGTGAAGCACTGGCTAAAGGATCTTGCAAACCTGAGGAACTTGTGGCTCCAGCTGTTAAAGAGAGTGAGAAGGGTTGTGGACTAATGTCTTTTATAGATGAAATATTAGGAAAAAGCCACCTCTTTTAGCCCATCAGGCCTCATGAGATTTTCTGCTCCTAGCCAGAAGAGGCTTCCTGCACAGGGCAGAGCCTGTACCTGCCTGACCCTGGCATGCCTGGCGTGGTGGATAGGGATGCTGAGCTTCTCCAGGTGCCTCTGGGGAAAACACTGCCAGCTTTGGGATCTGCTAAGCCTTCCCTGTGGGTAGACTGGAGGTGAAAAACAAGCAGGTTTGTTCCACGCTGAACATGCCCACATCTTGTTACACAAATATGCAGCATGGATGAAAACAAAAAAGGAGCTGCAGATGGACACCAGCAACCTGTTGCTAAGCACAAGCCTCTAAATTCAAAATAAACATAATGCAGCAGCTAGCGTGTTCTGAAGGGGATCTGCTGAATTTCCATCGCAGACACTGTAATGTCCTGATCATCATGTGTACCTGGGACTTAATTTCGGCTCTGATTTCTTCACTATGCAAAATAAATTCCTGAATTTGTCATAAATTCCTAAATTGGTTATTGCTGCTGCCCGGGAGTGTCTGAGTCCCCGTGAGGTATAAGGCTCCAGGGTATTGCAGCAAGACTGGCCAGAAGAGACTCCTGAAGGTGACTGGATCTCTTCTGAGACATGCAGATGCTGCTTAGGTCACCCCTGAGAAGTTCCTCTGGTTTTAGAAAATGTTGATAACAAAGACACCACAACCTCCAGGGGCAACTGATCTTTTCCTGAGCCTGTGTCCCCCCTGCCACCAGGAAGTTTAATGCTTTTCTCAGCTCACCCGTTCTACTGGTGGCACCTCCTGCTTGCCCTATCCTGTGCTAAACAAGCCCAGGAGAGGAGATGGCTCTCCCCAGGAGCTCTGACAGGCTGTGTGTGACAGAAATAGCCAAAGGAAGTCACTCAAACATCGTTCACAATGTATATAAAACTCTCCTGCCTCAGTAGGGTCATTTCTGGAAGGCAGGAGCTGAGGCAGCCCAGGGAGGGGGTGCAGATGAAGATGTTTCTCTCGAGTTGCAGTTCCTCTGTGCTAGCTCCCACACAAAACTTTTTCTGGAGGAACTTATGAAGCTTTAATTCAAGGTGCTTGCTGGTGCCAAAGCTTTCTTCTCCTACCCAAGGAGATAAGTGCAGCTGCGCTTGGCCAGACCTGATCTCCCTCTTGCCCGGTATTTGGCTGAGATCAGAGGGGGGGTGGGGAAGAGGAAGAGGCAGGCGTTTTCCCCTCACCTAACCTTCCTCGCCAGCCGCGTGTCCTGTGGCTGTGGCTCTCAGAGCACCAGAAAACCCTGTGTCCGCCTCTCCCTGGAAAGGGCTCCCAAAAGGGCACTGGGAATCAAGGGCCAAATTGTGGAGAAGAGGATTTTGTTGACTGGGGAGTCCCTATGAAGTTCACTGAGCTCTGAGTAATTAATTGTGGAGCAAAAGTATTTGTGTGTGTGCTCAGAGTAATTAACTGAAGTGACACGTGTATTTCCAATCTTGCACACTGTGGTTAAGATAGAAATGAAGATGACTGTCAGACCAAATTATTTCTTTATTAGCAAGGCTCAGGGACATCTCTACAGATGCATAATTAATTATAATTGTACATATGAGCGACTTCTATCAAGATTTCAAGGGAGATGCTACATCTCCCACAAGGAAGACCATAACTGTTATTGTATGGGAAAGTATATAGAGAGTGACGATTTGATGACCTATTTTCTTTTTTGAAAATTTTCAAGCAGGTGAAAATAGAGAAGCTCCCTCCAAGAATGTCCCTCTTCATCCATGGACTGAGGGAGCCATCTCTGCACATCAGTATAGAGCTTGATGTTTTATACTTGGATTTACACAAAGAGAGACTGAAAACAGAATTAATGCTATGGTCCTGAATGTATTTTCTCAAATGCCATGACCGACACCATCTACTCCATGGCCAATATCTGTGATGTCCTCACATCTCACTCTTATTTGTGTCCACCTCACTTTGATTAGTTGGGATTTATTACCCGATATCTGCTCCTTTAGGTGGCATCTAGCCTCCAGGTATGTCAAGGAGTCTCTTGACCAAGTTTATTCATGCACAGAGAGCAAGTTACAGGGTAAGGAGGAGAACAGTCCATGGGAGGATCTGTTCTCTCTACCACTGAGTTGCTGAAAAACATGGACAAAGACAGCAGCAGCTTAACAGCTTTCCCTGCCACTGAAAGGTGCATTGTTCCTGGGTCTCTGTGGCATCTCATAGGGGTGCTCCAAGGTCTTCACTGGACAAAAGTTTTTCTGGATTAAGCTGGTGGAGGAGATACACACTGAGTACAACACAATTATAGATGGGCTCAAGGCATGCTGGAAACTGGGCACAGCAAGGCAAGCCCTGCGCTCGTTTCTCTGTGTCGGGAAGCAGGTATAACACTTCATAGTTATTTGCATAGTAATTTAACTTAAAATCTTTTTGAAGGGGCTAAAGCACAAAGCAGAGTTGCAAAGTATAGCCTCTGTCATTACCATGGTGGAGAAAATATTTACTCTGCCTTAGCTTTCATTTGCTGATGAAATACCATCTAGTGGCTTCGAAAAAAGCAAAACAGAACTAAACCCCAAACTATGCTATGTTTTAATTGCAGTCGGGCTTTTGATCAGGTGTGTATTTTGGAAAAATAAAAAAAGAGAGAGAGAGAAATGTGGCTTTGTGTGTATTCTGTAGTACGTTATTATTCAGTAAGCCCTAACCACAAATCTCCTACGGGAAGATTCATTATCGCATTAAGCACGAGATAGGGAGGGGATGCCTCACTGGCAGTCACAGACAATATGTTGCTTTTTTACTTTGTTTGGGTTGGTTCCCCCTCCCCTTTGGGGGCCGTGAACTCTAGAGAAACAGTTTAAGACACAGTTGGATGGAAAAAAAAAAGAAAAGGCAGAAAGAGGCAAGTGACCGCAGTGCAAAGCACTATTTTGGTGGGCTGGAGGTTTCTAACGGCTCCTCTCTAACTTCAAACACCTCCCCAGCCTCCAGTGAGCTTTTGTTGTGCAACTTTGCAGCTTGATAAGCATCACCAGTAAGAGATGCTCTGGTACCCGGCATTCCCTCACGGGCATCTCTGTCCCCCTGAGGAGTCAGGCTCTTGGGCCCTGCACTGGGGATCTTCACCCTCTTTACTCATCTGCAGCATTGTTTTTAATCCCTGGACATTTTTGTCTCCTGCCATCTGAAAGCTTTTCATGCTTTCTCCAGGGAACTGGGTGCTGTGTGGTGATGAGGAGGGTGGTGGTACAACTCTGTCAGGGAAAGGACCTTATGGAAATAACCAAAAAGATTTGCAGAGCACTCAGAGCTCCTCAAACAAAAGTGTTTTCCTCCCTGAACTGCTGATTTATGGTGGCTCAGCTCATGGGTGACTGATCTGAGCCAGCAGTGGGGAGAGGAGGGGGGAATAAAAAAGAGCTGAGATTTTGGATAGTGCTCAACACCTGCCTTCTGACAGGAGGCAGGTTGCAGGGCTATCGTATGGGATGCTCACTAATGAATAACCTGGCCAGCAGGGTTTCTTTTTGTAAACAAAATTGTAGACCATGTTCTTAAAGTGATGATACATTAAAAACAAAAAAAAACCCAAACCAAAACAAACCCAAACCAAACAACCCTACAGAAAAACCCAAACCCACACAAAAAAAAAACCCCAAACAATTAAAGTCCATTTATTCTGTTTTGAAAACTAAAATCCATGTGATGGAGGGCCTGCCTCGATTGTTCTTTTGGTTACAAAATGGTGTTCTTCCTGAGAGGGAATTCCACAGTTTCAAGACTGACTGGTTCTCTAATTTGTGTCTTTAAAAAAAACCCAACAAAACATAATCACAGATACATCATTTGCAAGTTACATTTTATTGATGTTACTGTAAAATACATATTTGCTTGCATTCCTAATTGGGGAAGCACAGATGGCAGTGGCTTCTGCTAGAGTGATATGCTCTTTAAAATATCTGGTAACATTACAACAAAGCATAGTCATTAAAATGAGTGTCTGTGTGTGCCACAGGAGTTTCGTTCTCGGGAGCAAGGTGCACTCCTGTTTTAAGGAGGAATGGCTTGGTTTAGCCTGTCCCTGGGCTGGTACTTGGCATGGTGAGATAAATCTGTCGCAGTGGGATAAAGCTGGAGTAGTTCATCTGAGCTGGGTGCTGCTGAAACCACTCGCTTGAGGGAAAATTTATCCTTTCTGCATGGAGGTGGTTGTAAGGGGATGATGTACCCACAGGGTCTGGAGTTGATAAAAGTCATAGATACATTTATTTTGGGGTTGTGTGACTCGTGCACAGCGTGTGCAATAGAAAGGGAGCTAAGGAGCAGTGACTGCCTCCCTGAAATCGAGCTGGTGCTTATGGTGCCTTGAGGACTAGGCCCTTGGAAGGATAGCACTGCTTTCAGAGAGAAAATAAAAAAGAAACAAAGGAAAAGAGTAGCATTGGGTGCAGGTCGTCCATCTTCAGAAGACTGTTTTAATTCTTTTTTTTCCTCATCCAAATCAAGCTGTCATGAGCAACCGCAGAGCAAGTGAGCAGCATTTTCCAGAGCGTTTGCAATGTGTTGGCAGCGAGCACGTGCTGGGAGGGAGGAGGAAGCTCTTTCAGTTTTTTCATTTTTAAAAGCAGTTTTGTGCTGAAGCCACTGCCGTCAGGTATCCTGTGCCCTTCGATGTGCTCCCCGCCCCAGAAAGCTCACTGCGACCAGACCCTTTTACTACCCATACTTCAGCCCCTCCAGTTTGGGGACAACTCTGCATGTGTTGGTGCCCTTACGCCTTCCCTCATGTTAGGAGGGTTAAAGGACTAACAGCTCATCAGAAGCTGGAGTTTCATTAACTCTGTTTTAAGAGGCTCCACTCCAGTCAGGTGCTCCTGTGTGCATGTGGTGTTACTGGTTTTGCAGTCTCTGATGAGGCTAATCGCCTGCCTGACACCTTACTTGCAGCACCTCCATCAGCTGGGATGGTTTTTGGGTGCCTTCCTCTGCCTTTGTAGAGCTTTTCGAGTCAAGGGGGATGGCAGAGCTCCCTCCCACAGCCAGGCTGCCAGCAGACATTGAGACACTCAGAGCCATCAGCTCCTTCCATTTTAATTAGAAGCCTTAACTATCCAGCTCCCAGCTCCATGTGGTTACAAGGGCCTCCCTATCATGGTTTGCTATGAAAATGAAGGTTAGCTGGTAGAACTCCAGGCCCACGGCACAAGGAATGAGCAGAATGATGGCAAGGTATGCAAACGATATATCACCTACCTATCCCTACCTGCTCTGCTCCAACTTGCTGGAATGGAAAAGGTTGCTATAGGATAGTATATGATGGCTATAGGGTTGTTATATGCCTTCTAATGGCAAGATTGCAACTTTGTTCAGTTGTAGCAGGATTGAATGAGCCATAGAGAACGCTGTGGATGCAAATACACCTTGTTTAACACAAAGTGTGATTTATTAATGAGTGGGAGTTCCACCTCCACCTGCTATTTGTGGGTTGAATTTAGTAGATGTGTGAGGATTTGGGGGAGAGGGAGACAAGCAGGCAGGTGAAGTCCTAGGGAAGGGTTTCCCTTATAGCAGCATACCTTCATGTTTGCATTTTGGAGAAGGATGCATTTCCAACGCCTGTGTCTGGGGAGGGTGGGAGAACTGACGCACTGCAAGCTTCACAAGCTATCAATGCACTGCTGAGGGAGTCAGCCAGGGAAGAAGATGCCTTCAGGCAGCATCCCCCATGGGGCACTGGTGTCTTGCTGGAAGGATGGGGGGCTTTGGGGGTACCCCCAGCAATGGCTAAGCACCCGTTTCACGCAGAGTGGGTGAGCAGCCATAGCTGCACACACAGCACTGGTTTTGTCTAAGGTATCGATACGCCTCCAGCCAGGCGGGTGCGGGGGGAGGAAGATGGGAGAGAAGGGGGCGAGATACCAGCTGCATTATTAAGCCTCATCCCAAACCCTTTGAAGTGAATGGAAAAATTATCCTCAACTTTGATACACTTTGGATTGGGCCTTTTAAGTCATGTGAAAGACATTGGTGTTATTAAAACAGCGGCAGCAGAACACTGTCGGTTATGTCTGCTTTTATTTTTTAATGGCAATGGTAGGTTTAGCCTTGGGCACTATCTGAGACTCATAAATAACCCATGTCAAGTGTAACACACCTACTGAAGAGGAAGACAGAGGACTTGGCTGTTTATCTCCCTGCATTTTTCAGTAACGAGCCACTTGTACGTTAGGAGGGGTAGATGTCCTCTAGCATTCATTAATAAAGCATCCTTAAACAGCCAGGCTTCTCCTTGATCACGCAGGGCTAATGCGATAAATATCTTCTTTCCACCCTCTCCTGACAGCTGAAAGACAGGAATGCAGTCTAACTTACAATGTTCGTTGTGCAAGAATATTACAGGACTTATTTCTTGTATGCATGTGTCATGCCTAGGTATAGCACCCACTCGCTGCCGGGGTAACAAAAACAGGGCAGGAAGGCTTTCTGAAAAATCATTCTCTGTACATCACCCCCTGTGCTTATGGGATATCAGGAAAACTCATGGGAAATCCAGGATCACGTTGAAAACTTATTCCATAGTCGCCCAGTGGACGTGTATGCGAGCCCCAGCCTGTTCCAGTCAGTGAGGTGCAGCTGAGGAAGGGCAGATGCTACTATCAAAATACCTTAGGGACCACTGATTGCTCTTAGGACACAAAGAGGGCCTTAAAGTATCTGAATCTGTTCCTAACTGCTTTTATCCGGTATTTTGATTTCTTTTTCCCCTGGTTCATCCTAGAAGGAAAGCCTTATGTAAATGTATACTACTATTCACACTGATAATGTGTAGATACCAGCCAGGCAGCCCCATAGAGAGCAGTCACACTGCAGCACCAGAGAAGTGTTGGTTTAATTAATTCATTTTCTTGTTGATTTAACAGCAAGGCAAATCCAGTGCTTTCCACCTAGGAAGTTTGAGACGTTTGGTGGGCAGCAGGTCTGCGACAAGCTGTGTTTGCGATTAGAACAGCAGGATTACTTGGCGACACCAGGTCTAGAGCAGCCTGAAATGCTGTTCGAAAGAGGGTTTGTTTTTAAAGCTGTTTAACCCCTTAAAAGAAGAAAAAATGAGGTCAACCATGAAAGGGAATTTAATAAATGCAGCTTGTACATAAATATTTGCTCCTGCTCCCAAGTGGCCAATTCCTCTAGTTTCTCTTGTTAAAGGGGAATGCCCATGGGATGCTCCAGTTTAAAAATGTTTCTGTTTCCAATGCTTTTTAAGGACCTTATGTCCATGCAGTCTGTATTTCCCTGGGGCAGGGAGAGGGGCCAGAAGGGACCTACATGCAGAAGCAGCTCTTCAGTTGCTCTCCTACTCCCTGGGAAGGGGTGCAGAGCAGAAGTCCCTCCTTCCAAAAAGCTGTTACGTGTTTCTTTCCCCTCCCTGCACCCTGGCCCGGCAGCAAGCTGCGGTCTGCAAGGCTTTCCCCTGTACAAAGCAGACCCATCCTATCCTCAGGGCAGCAAAATGCAGAGGAGTGCAGTGAAATAACATCTCTGGAGCTGCGAGTGTATTTTCAAGCCAAAGGACAGAGCTCAGGCTACAGCTCTTTGCGTGCGTGTGAGCTGAGATGCGGGAGCTGGAACAGGATGGAGAAAGCAGGGCTTCAGGCGGGATGCGGCTGTAGGAGAGTGTGAAAATTAGTTCCCCTCCTTAACCCCTGTTTAAATGGTCACGGGCTGGAGGGTGTTTTAAAAGGAGCTAAAAGGCAGGCACTTGGCTACTGTATCCCTATGGCTTTGGATTTTCAAAGGAACTTGAGTATCCAGAAAGATTTCTACTCTTCAGAGGCCATGTGTTCTCAGCAGTCTCCTTTTCTTCTGACATCTTTTCATCGTCCTGATTCCTTTTGCTAAGCCACGTCTGTTTTCCCTGAAACCATAGCCTCCCTGAAAAAAATTACTGTTTGAGCATTCAACCTGTGTTTCCCTCCCTGAGATTTGGGCGTGCAAACGACAAGTCCTTTTCAGCAGCAACCTTAGAGAATAAGTGTTAATTGCTTTGGGGTTTGGTTTTGCTAACCACAAACGCAAGTGGAAACAGCCTCGTAGGACACAGTTGTGCTGAAAGGCTGACAGGTGTTAAGTATCAAACCCAGGGCTTCAGCACCTCTGGCTCCACAGCTTTGTGGTGGTTTCTGACTAATAGGCACCGGCTTCATTTTTACCTTTGAGGAGCCTTGGCAGATAGTCACTGAACCCCCTTTTTCCTCCGGGGCTCAAGCCACATTAAGTTAAAGCCTTAGTTAAACCCTCAGAGGCATAGCCAGTCCCACAGACTGGTGTATCAAGCAACACTGCTCCAACAACGTCTTAAAAGCAGCTTTCCACTCTCTTGCATGTGGCCAGAAACCCCAAATCCTAATGCCATCTCTGTTGAAATTGCCTCTTTCATGTTGAGCAGTTTCCATCCAAGACATTGAACTGAAATTTTATTCTGATGTACAAAGTGTACCCGAGGTGAGTTTTTTACAGGGTAGGGGATGGTTGCTTCCGACAATCAAGATGCAACTGCAAGGTGGTGGCTTCCCATTTCAGAAAACAGATCTTACTTAAAGACCATTTAAATACCTCCCTTCTCTCCCCAACCTCCTCTTTCCATCTCCTGACCTTTTCCAAGGGTAGGAACAACAGTTTGTGTGCTGACTTGATGTATTTCTAGCACCAGATGCCCCAGTGGGACATCTACACATGTGCCAGTTGGGAGAGCCAAAGCCTGGACCTGTTTTGGTTTTACAATATGGGGCTGTTGGCTCTGGCACACACACATGATCCTGTGTCTAGACTTTACATGTTTATGACCCTGCATGCGCAACAGGGATTTTTTAGTACAAGAAGTTGATTATTGGGCCTTTCACAGGAGCAGGAATGTGCTAAGTGTCTCTTTAAACTTCTACAAAAAACGGGACAGCTGAGAAGCTCCTGATTTCACCAAATCTCGCAGCATTTCTGCTTCCATATGAGGAGAGTTTCAAAGCACAGCTGTTTCCAGCCCCTGTGCTTCCAGCTGAAAAGCCAAGCATGGGACCTGTGTGCGTGCATGCCAAAAGCCCAAACTGGAGTGGTATCAAGGACCTGGACCACAAACTGAAGATGTGTTTTCACATGGGTGATGGGAGAGCCATCTCTCCCCAGCCCTGGCAATGCAGGGCGCTGCTACTTCAACTGTAATCAAACCAACAACATTACATCTAGGACAATTAGATTGGGTAGACGTCCTCTCATCCCCCCTGGCATGCTGTAGAGGTGATGTGGCTGAGGCTTTCCAAGCAGAGGCAATACCAGTGCACAGGTGATGGTGCCAGGAGTAAGGGAAGAGCTGTGTGCTCCTTCTGCCTGTATCAAGTATGAAAGCAGCTCCTCAAACACAGCTTTTCACATCCAGGGCCTCCTCCTGCCCCACATCTCTCATCGCCTCACCCTTCCCCCTGCACACCTGCCTCTCTCTTTTGTTTGTGGGCTTCCTTCCTCTGCCTGCAGGAAGATGCCTGCAGCACAGTGCTGGGGGCCACAGGACGCCCCAAATGCTCAGCATCTCCCTTTCCTGCTCTCCACCAGCTCCCAGCCCCTTGGGTGCCCCTGGCAGCACTTTGGGCAGGTTTGATGGAGGCACAACCACTATCAGAACAAGAAGCACTATTGGTTTTGGTGACCAGGAGCAGGTGGGAAGAGGGGAGGCATCCAGGTGGGTGCCTGCTCTCCACCAGCACATGGGGACCCCACGGCTGGTGGCAAGTGGGGCTGCAGCTTGCCCTGCCATCAAATGGCAATGGCTCTTCTATGGGGAGAACACTTTTGAAAGGGTGAGAAATGAAGAAAGCACAAGAAATAATACATGGAGACTTGTAAGGGGTGGTGTAGTCAGAGCAGGGCAAGTGGGGAAGCTACCACCCCCCGTTTCTTTTCAATCCCTTGCAGTCACACTGGTTGCCCCAGTGCTCAGGGGTAGATGGGAGCTTGCCCAGCCCTCTGCTTTTGAAGGACCCTTTCAGACCAGTTTTTCACACTGCGTCCAGTGTGCTGCTCTGGGACAGGTCTTGGTCAAACTTTCTGCAAGAGCCTGGACAACAGATTCCTCTGCAGAAACCTTCTTTCTGAAACCCTGACTGCATGATTCCCCCCTCCTTCCTGCCTGCCCCCTGTTGTGCCCCTTCGATGCTGCAGCACTTGAGCTCCTTTAAGGGTATCAGAGTCTGAACCTCACAGGGGTAGCTTGTGTTTTGGTCCTGCAGTGATTCAGCGTCCTGCTGCACAGCCCAGCCAAATTCATCCTCTAAACAAAATTAGGCTCTTAAAATGGCCTGGGAGGGGAAGAGGCAAGTATTTTGCAGAGGCTGTTAGTGTGGTGTTTTTCCATTGATAGGATTTTTTTCTTATTCTATAAAACTGGAAACTAAGAACTGGATTTTTTTTTTTTTTTTTATAAAAATGTCCCTTCTTGCACACCTGGTAAGAAGGAGGAAAAGAGATATTTTATTTTATTTTATTTTTACCTGCAGAAGATAAAGGAATTAAAACATCTCTGCAGATCTCCTTATTACTCCTGCATTCACTCAGAAGCCAAAGACGAGCAGAGTTTAATTTTAAAGCCCTCATTCTGTGCCTTTGAAACAAACACTTTCTTCCTTCTGATAAATGATTAAAGTACCAGCAATTTATTTTTTAAAGGAAAAGATCACAGGACTTTCTGAGCTCCCCACCCTGACTTGGGAATAAATTTGTCCTTGCTGAGGTGATCCTCCTGTACTTTAACTATCGTATACTTCCCACCCTAGCAACAAGGGGAATGAAGACGTTGTGGCCCCAAAATAATAAACGCAGTGACAAAAAATTTGTGCCTTTAGTAAAGTTTTCCTTATATGCTTTGATAATACCAATTTCCAACAGTGGCATTGTGACATTGAATCCAGGAAGAGTGAATTTGGCTTTTAGGGTGGTTTTTTTTCCATGTGTGTGCGCTTTGGATTTAAAAAAAAAAAAAAGTTATTGCAAGCAATGTTATGGACAAACTTGAAGGTGTAACGTTTTATTCTTCCTCTGCCTCCACAGATAATGAAGTTTTATCAACTCCCTTTTATTATAGTAATCTAGACCTATATCCTGTAATAGGGTCATAAACATTTAACGCAACTGGATGCTGCATGAATTTTAAAAAAAGAGAGAAAGAGAGGTTTTAGGGTGGACAAAGGGAATAATTTTTGCTAGTTTGGGTGGTTTTAGTCCAGAGCCTCAGCAAATGATGCTCTTCCATCATCATCTCAAAGCCGGTATGTAGCCCAGATACCTCTTGCTTGATTCCCATCAGTGGGATTTTGCCCTGGGTTTAAAGTTAACTGTACCCAAAGCAAGGGGCCAAAATGCAGCCTTGATCTTTATACCTTTTTTATCCACTCCCCCTCTACTGTTTAAACCCTTTTTGGTACATTCTGTGGGGACTTCTAATGTATTGTTTCATTGCATACTTAAAACGAAGGGGATGTTAATTACCTTGACACCATGAAAAGCATAAATCCTGCCTAACTGACATTCACTGGTGCATTTCAAAGAGCAGCTGTATATTACTATAGTATGGCAGTTACATTAAGTCTGCATGATGACAATAGGAAAAACTGATAATAAACATCAAACTCATCTGCCTTTTACCGCAAAAGAAAAAAAAAAAAAAAAGTTCAAGTGTAGTGGAAAGTTTTGGGGGTTGTTTTGTAAATTAACGCCTGCTTTCTTGCTCTAAAACCTTTCACTGGGGAAAGTTTCCAGGCTGGAGAAGACAGCAAGCAGCACATACACTCCTGAATTTCGGTTTCGCAAGAGACACTTGTGACCCTGCTTTCCTTTCGCACAGGGATTTTACTGGGATGTGCTCATGGGGATGGTGAAGAGTTTGGGAACATCGGGGATGAGGGAGTTACAATGCCCTACAAGGATCTGGGGAGTATGAGGAGCTAAATTAGTAGAAAGACACAGATTGTGTTTTGCTCTGGAAGGGTTCAAAGAGCTTCCCTGTAAATGTGCGTAACTGCAAAGGCAGCCTCCACAGTACAATGTTTTATCATCTGCTCTCAGTCCTTCAAAAATGCACACCTAAAAATATCTGGCATCAATTTTGGGTAACCAACCTACTGTGAATGACAAGAAGTAGCTGATATTAAAGAAAATATGATAATATGGCCTTTGCCATGCCAAAATTGTGCCCTAAAACAAACTGGCATACATAGGGGTAGGAGATTATATATCACTTTGCTTTTCTTACTGGCAAACATAAAAATGACCAGAGATATTATAGCTCCTTTTGCATTGGGGCTGGTTGATTGGAACAACTCATGCTTGGCAGCATGAACCTCAGTTTGTGCAGGGGTTAAAACATGCAGAGAAAAAGTGATCTGGAACACTTTGATATTTGTGACTGTGGCCATGGTTTCATTTATTAAATATGGTGGCAAGAAATCACTGAGTGTTGGAAACTTGATCAGAATAAGGCAAATAATGGGAAACTTTCCACCAGACTGCATATTTTTCTCTCTGTTGAGGTATATTGTAAAGGACAGGTCTTTAGGTACAATAAACATGCATAGCTTTTTTTTTTTTTTTTTTACTGTTTCTCCTATTCTAAACTAATGATCATGACAAATTTATAGTACTTGGTACTAAATTCTATCTTCTCCTATTTTTTTACCTTCCTATGCATGGTGTAAGTTGTGGCCCAAAAGGACTAACATGCTACAGAGAGCAATGCGATGGAAATTTTATTCTTCATCTACATAGATCTCCCTTTTGGTAAACCACAGGTGGGCTTTCCCTCCCCTCCCCCTTGTTTTGATGGAAACAGGGAATATCGTTGTGAAAAGGGAAGCTTTAAAAATGTGTGATCTGGAAACGTGAGTGCATAAATTATCAGAGCCAACTTTCGAAATATGTGTTTGCGAGCATTACAATCAGACACGTTTCTGAAAGTAAACTGTAGTAGTTATAAGATAAACGGTTCCCCGGAGGAAAGCAATAAATAGTACAGCCACACACTTACTACGCCTTGGTTCTGTATTTCAGTTATTTATGAAAAGGTAGAAAGCAAGCTACAAGTCCAGAAAACCCTTTGATCGGTGCATTTACTTTGCAAACACCTTTAAAAATAATATTAAAAACTCCTAAGCCAAAGAGTCATTGAAAGATTAGAAATTGGCTATGGATTTTAAATATGCATGAAGGGCAAAAAGTTGGAATGAGTACACATTTTCCCTTGAAAGCTCTCCCTGTCATCCATGATACTGCAAAAAAATTAGTAGACCACTGGAAACCAACTCTTTTTTTGCACCTTATGTTGCCCTTTCTATCTCTGTCCTTGCAGATTATAACATCTTTGAGCCTTTTCGTTCTGTGAGAGCCATGGGAGACTCTCACAGGAAATATTAAAGTACTGTTACTATTTATATGTGTGTGTGTCTGGTAATTTAGGGTGGAAAGTGACACCTCTGGAGCTCACCTAATTCAGCCTACTGATGAAAAAAAAAAGGGCTAATTTCAAATGAAGATACTGGTTTAAGTGCTTTGTTGGATTAAGACCTAAACCTGAATACTGAAAGGAAAAAGTCTACATGTTTCATGCAGCTGAAAGGCCAGGGGAGAAAAAAACAAACCACCAAACCCAACTGCCTCTGCAGTGCTTAGTTATCAAAGTAAAAAAAAAAAAAAAAGCAGTTGTTTCACAACAGAAACATAGCCAGTAAAATCATGGAAATACTGGTTGTGAGTCTACAAACAAGTCTGTGTTGAGATCACTGCTTAAACTGGCTTTTGGGATTTCCTCCCTGGATTCATGTCACTTAGAAAGTGTCTGGATTGCATGTCTAGAATGGATGTCTGGATTTCTGTATAGGTTCTGAGACATCTCCATGAAGATGTGGCAAGTGAGAAGAGCTGTTGGCCCTTGACTTTTTTCCAGGGTTTCAGTGTCTTGAAGTTCTCCTCATTTGATAGCCAACCCTCAGCTGACAGGTAAGCTTACGTAAACATCCAGTAACATAAGGGGTACACATTAGTCGCTACTCAGAAGCATAAACTTGCTGGGTACTGTTTCCATCCATGTACCATCCCAGTGAAATCTATTCATAGATAACTTTGAAGGGTCTCAATATAGTCTCTCTCCGAGGGATTTCTCAGCATCCAAACCTTCAAATGTATTGGTGTCATCTTGCAAAGAGCTCTCACATGCATTTTGGAAGTGTCCTTCAGTCATTTGTTGCTATGTAGGAAAGACCATCATTTCTGTTGCTGCAGATAAATCGTGCAGTATTAACAGGAGAAGAAAGAAACATGGGTAGTAAGAGGCTAACCTCACAGTTGATGGCACAGTGAACAGGTCTCCATAGGATGTAGCAGAGTGGATGTGATGTCTCATTTTAAGTAGTCGAACATTCATAAGATCGGGGTTGTACATCACCAGCATATGCTTACTATGGATTTGGGAAATTGCAAAGCAGAGACACCCCACTATATCCCAAACAGGACTGGGCTTTCAAAATGATGACATGAGAGCATGGGAGAGTGCAGGGACTTGGCGTTCAAACCCATCCACGGAACTGTGGCACCCAAATGGGTCCTGTGCCTCTGCAACCCCAGGATTACCTAAGGCATAGCCTGAAAATCCCAGGACCGTTTATGGAACCTTTTTCTTTCCCTCCCTTTTTAACATAAAAAGCAATTTACTGACAGATCATTCTGATATAACGGAATTTTGCATGCCTGAAATCCTGGTTAAGCTTTAAGCAAGGAAAAATGATAAATGATATGTAGCTGTCAGCCATGTGCATGGCAGCTTAGTATTATTTTAATAGTGTTATCACTGCAGAAGAAAAGCAGAGGAGGCATATCTGCTGCTTCAGTTCAGTGTTGAGCATGACCTCCTCTCTGCAGAGGGAGCTCAGGAAGTCCAGTCCCTCCCAGTGAGGCCATGGGGTATTCCCTCCATCCTAGCAGCAGCCACCGCCTCTGGAACATGGTCACAGCTACAGATGAATGGGCTCCATATTCTCCAAGTAACCACCTTACCCTCCTTTCTCCTTCCTCACTGCGTCTAAATGCCTGGGCAGGCAGAGCATCTCTGCATGCTCACAGAAACTATCGTACAGCCACGGGCCAAGTAGTGTTGTCTTGTTAACCCAGAGGCATGATTTGTCCCTCTGCCCCTTCAGAGCTGGGGCTGAACTAACAACTTGGCTAAGTCAAAGCAGTTGGACCCTGGACTTGGGAAGTCAAGGTGCGATCTTCCTCCCTTGTTAAATTGACGCTGGATATGTGGTTAGGGGTGGCCCTAAGAGCTTTGGCTGGTTCCCCGTGACGGCACCATCAGGTGCTCGTGTCCCCTAAGGAGAACATGCGTGGATGTTCTTCTCGGTGCTAAAAAACGGCCTTCTCTGTTTAATGACGTAAGTTACTCTCCACTGCCTGGAACTTGTGATAAGATACAGGACAGTGCTTTAGAGATACCACGCTTTAAATTTTGAATAATGTACTACCAGAATGTTTAAAATAGCTCAAGTGCTAACTGATCACGCAGGTGTAAAGGGGCACGCTGTATAATAATGTACCCTTCAGCAAAGTGACACATTCCATGTAGGATATAATGTACTATATGAAATTGGTAACATATAAAAGAGCGGAGAAGAGTTTCAAAGACCAGATGAGAGCAAGGAGTAATACCAGAGAGTGGCACATGATGATATATGACACGTGGAGGAAATAGGAGAATTAGATTGAATCTCAGGGAAGACTGAAGTTCTCCATGAGGAGATAAATATAATCTAAACCAAAGATATTTAGTAGGAAGGAGCTACTTACAAGGAAATCATGTTGGAAGTGCCTAAGTGGATGGCAAATGACATATGAGAATGCAATGCGATTGAAAAATAAATGTATAAATGCCAATGAAATTCTGTCCTGTGCAGAGACAGGGAGGCAGAAAGGGACACTTCTTTACACAACACGCAGACGACTGTTCTTGGTAAGAAATCTTTGGGAGGCTTGATGACAAAGCTCCAGTGATCGGAAGTGACAGCGTGATGACAAATGAGGACACTGCAGAGAGACGTGGATGCAGAAGAGACGGACCTCTGCCAGAGCAGGACTGAGTAAGTCTGGCTGAGTGGCAACCAGCCCATGGATGGCTGCTTGTATATAGCTGATGCAGAGAAGTGTGGTGGACCGTGGGCACAGCAAGCCTGAGTTTGATCAAATGAAATGTCTTCTTGAATTTCAGGGGAAAAATGGTCCGTAAAGCTAGTCTCTTCCTTCAGAAAGGGATAGGAGCTCTGTCCTTTGTCATGTAAAAGGAATTTATATGACTGATGTCCTGAGGAGCGAAGGGGAGGCTGAGTGTTATGTCACGCATCATCCCACTTCATAGCAGGGCGTGTTTGGGGCTAACACAGAAAGGGTTGAGGTCATGTGCTGTAAGGAAGAAGGGCTGAGATGAGCTAGAAGGTTGTTCTACCTCCTCATGTCTCTTGTTCTGGCCTGAAGCAAGGATCACTCAACAGCTCAAAATGTTTCAAGTACTGGGGGTGGCCAGTGGGTGTCAGTTTTGCTCTATGAAGCAGCTGATGGAGCTTCTCTTATCTAAAGTAAGAAACTACCTCTTAAAGGAGGCTGTGGAAAAAAAACATTCCCGTGGAGAAATATGAGGTTATCCCCACAGTTTGGCATTTTGTCCTTTTTTTTTCATAGCTCTGCCTACTTTTAAGAGCAGTCACAGAGAGTAATTCTTACAGAAGTTGTTGTCTTAGTTTTGACTCTTTCAGCATCTCTGTTTTTAGGGTGATGACAACTAAGTGAGGGTTTTCAACAAAGCTCTTTTGTCTTACAGAAGAAGAAGACACCATCTACAGCCAGAACAGTTTATTTCAAAGGGTCATATGTACAAATGTGCAAAAGTCTTGCATGAGCCATCTAGCATAAGCTCGCTGGAGAGTCTTGGTTTTGTTATCAGCCAATTAAGACAACTCAACATCACTTAAAGATCAAGTCAGCACTAAAGACCTGTAGCTACTTTGGATACAATTTCCATTAAAAACGTCTTGAGATTTTAAGGATCATTTTCAACAGTTATTTTTAAACAAACTTTAGAGCTGAATATAAAATTATACCCTTGTTGAATTAAAAAACGTCCCGACAAAGCCAAACCAGCAGCAAGCCACCAGGAAAAGCATTTGCAATGAGTAAGCTGAGACGTGGTACTTCTACAGGGCTTCATCATAAACTCTGTGGTGTTCTGCATAAGGAAAATTTTGTTATGGGAAGAACCCTCTTTAGCAGTATGTGGACGCAATAAACCGGCAAAAGCAATTCAGAGAAGATTTTTTAGGACAAAGATGTTGATGATGATAATATCTGCAAAGGCTTTTCTGTTTGTGTCCTCACTCATCATGCTGTAAAATTGAATTTGTATTTTTTACTTTTGTAGATTTTAGATGAGGTCTTTCCAGCTGAAGTCAGTAGGAGAATTTCTGTTGATATTAGTGGTGTAATCTCAGGCCTGTGCAGAGAAGAAAAGTTACCTGATAAAATGACAATTTCTTTAGCCATCATTCCACCACCCAAAATCTTATTTAGAATATTCCCTCGTGTTGCTAATAAGCAGAAAGTAACATTTGTTATTCCAGATCTCAGCAAAAAATACGTCAGTGTATTGGCAGTAGCTGGGAGTAAAAGGTTGTCTCTTTACTATAGAGACCGAATGATGTCTTCATTGATTTAACTCCCCAATGGAGGACTAAAAAATAGAAAACTCTTCCTCTTAAAAGCAAACAAACAAACAAAAAGGGAGGCATTTTCAAACAACAAGAATGAAGTTGTGCTTTCTTTGCTTGCACAGTTATGTGCACATAACGTCTGGATGTAGAGAAATGTTATTCCTTTCCTGGAGTAAAATAAGAATAATAAATAAAACTAGAAAAAATAAGAAATCTCTACTGCTAAAGAAATCAGTCTCCTAAAGCTCAGTAAGACAATGGAATGCTTTGCAATAAAAATTAACATGCAGCTTTAAAAGGCCGTGGTCAAATGCTGTTTCGTGTAGCACTGAGAGGAGCGTAAAAAGATGCACGTGATTTATTTTTATGATCCAAACTGTTGCTTGTGGCTAATCGAAGTCAGCCTGGCTCCACTGTAAAACTCATTATGTGGCCCGTTAATTTAAGTTGACTGTACTTTTCACAATCAAACCCCAAATCACACCACCACCCAGGTAGAATCAGGGAAAACAGCCTAGTTAACTTCTGGGGAGATCTGTGAGCTCCTGCCAGGTAAGGTGGAGATGTGAGCTTAAAACACACCAGTGACCTCGCTCATATGCAGCATCACTCTTCAGCTGGGGTGGTGGTGGTGCTAATGGGTCCTGCTGAGCCACGGCCAGTCAGACCATCTGCTGTTAGAATAATGACAGTTTACGAGGAAAACTCCTCTCCATAGTCATTCAGAGTTGAAGCTGTGTTGGCAACATGAGGACCCTGAAGGCACTAACAGACCCAAATGACCTCAATCAGTCTCAGCTGTGGCCTCCACCCACACTCCCACCACTGGGCCAGAAGTCCATTTAAGCTCAGCCCCCTCACCCTTTACTTTTCATTTAGGCTATGTTTGGAGAGTGGTGGTCTCCTGCTTGTTTGTAGGTGTGCCCCTGCCTAGACGTAGACCTTGCTAACCCTGACTTGCAGATTGACTTCTCTGGCTTGACCTCATCACTGTAGGCTTGCCTGAAGATCGGGGTTCTTGGTTAGATCTGGCCATCATCTCCGGCTGACCCTTGCTGGAGGAGTTCGTGGGATGGACCCTGGCTGGTGTCCTGGTTCCTACCACGCTTGCATGGGGCACTCCTGTGGCCCTTGGCCCGCAGGGAGCCTCTGGCTCATGCCATGCACTCCACAGGTAGGCTAGATTCAAAGAGAAAACGTCAATGTCTTTATTCTTCAGTTCTTTGCCAAGCTTTCAAGAGCTGTAGCAGGAACTCCTTTCAAGTTCAGAAATGCATGGATAGGGTGGCCTTGTCTATTCTGTATCTCACTCAGGATGAGAACTATTAATATAACTGTTGTATATCAGGTTGAATGAGGAAGGTAAGTGCCAGAGGCCTTACAAAACCTGCTCCCTTGATGTTCACAGCCTCATTCGGTAGCAGCTTTCTGTATTGTAGAAGACACTTCAAACTGAGGTGGCAACTTGTGACCTTTTGAGATTCAACCTTCCTATTAATCCTGTTGTAGGGAAATGGAAGAACTCCATTCCCACCATATTGCAAAGCCGTGAGCCTGGTCATTTGTCACTAAATCTCCCTGGTACTTTGCAATACTTGATCTTTAAGGTCGTTTCCAACTCAAGCCATTCTATGATTCAACATAATTGACACGTGTAATTTTGCCAAACTTCAGCCCGAGTAATGACCGTCTGGCTGCCTAAATGTCTCCGGCAGCTCCAGGAATTTAAACAGATCCAGAATGCTTTTGTACCAGGTGCTTCAAGAACTTCATAGTTCTGTGCGGCTCGCTGTTCAGCATTGAACGTGTGTAATTCTGTGACTTCCAGCCATAAGCAAAGCAAGAGTTAATTCTTATTTTTGTTGAAGTACAAAGTGGGAAGCTAGGTCATGCATAAATCCTCATTGTGCTAGGTGCTGCACAAGCAAAGAATAAAAATGATTCCCAGGCTCGCAGGTTCTCTGTTAGTAGCTTCTTGTGTCATAATTAAATTTTGTTAGGCCATTTTAGAATAGCCCTTCCTCATAAATGATATATCTATATACATTTATGTCCTCATAATAAAAGTGAAAACCTGTATGCTTTTATTATTGATAATAAAACAGAAGTTGTAACACTATTTTCTGAGTAACTTGGATATAGCAATTGGGGGTGAGGGAAAGGATCTCTGTTTCTTGTATACTTTTGGGTTATAACCACCTAAAGTTACAGAAGAAGGAAGAAGTAGGTGGTGTGAGAATTGTAACTGCCAGAGCACACTGAATTCAGGTGGAGAGTACAGAGCAGGAGCTGGTGCCCTTTTAGGAAGCAAATAGTGTCTTTGTGACTAAAGCTCTAACAGTACAGATAAGGGAAGAAAATGCAGCGACCATGTGATATATTAGCGGAATGTTTTACAAAGTCCCCCACAAAGCATCCGCTGCTCTTGAAAAGCCTCCCTGGCCCAAGTGAGAAACTATTCACAAATTTAGTATTCAGATTACATACTCTGCCTTTTCAACCGCTCGCTGTACAATGAATGCCTGTACAACTACAGTAACAGACACAGATCTACAGTTTCTGTGGCCTTTGAGCTATTATGAGTATTGTGCCTCTCCATAAATTACATCTGCGTGTCCTGAAAATACCAACTGTTTTAATAGGAATTAATCTATAGGCTTTTATCTTGGTTAAATACAAGGGCTACAGTATGTTGTGTCCCTTTTAAAATTAATAGGGTATGCTCTGAAGATATTCAAGGATGTTCATTATTTTCTTTTTAGGTCTCTTTATTGATGCATATAAGCATAAAACAGTGCTTTATTGTGGTAAAGAGAAGGAGATGGAATAATGAATAGATTGGTGCTTACACGGTTTTGGATTGCCCAGCGCACAGTTAAGTAAAGAAAGGTTTACATTTGTCCTCTTCAAAGTATGTTGGGATTTGTTCCAGTTTGTCTTCAAAGTGCCCCTTCTGTGCATAGAGAAGAGAGAGTTCAGTCTGAAGGCAAGAAAGCTGATGCAGGGGTCTGCTACTTGGTCGTGTTCACAACTGTCAGAGGCAACAGAGAGGCAGATACGTTTTGGGTTTTTTTTTAATTTGGTAATTATAAATAAATCTGGGGCTTAGGCTGTGATGAGCTCTTCTTTATGTGAATACCTAATGCAAGCTTTTTGGAAGTGAACTCCTTGAATACCTTGACCTTACACAGCCATATGAAAAAAAGGAGAATTAGATAATGCTGTTTATGTAAATTCTGGTTAAAATTATGGTTGTTTTGAATAATAATTCTCATGCCCATGCATGTGCACACATATATAGGGGTTAAATGTTTAAATATTTTGCTGAAAATGGGCTCGGCCCATCAGTGACCTATCAAAGCACATCACTGACATGAGATGAATTAAATTCTCCTCGCAGGGTACCTCTGAGAGGGGGGAGCTCTATTATCCCCAGGACACGGGAGGAGAACTGAGGCCTATGGAGCCAAGCGAATCCTGGAGGGATGTTACGGGTCTCAAGAGCAGGTGGCAGTCAGCAAAGTCTGCGATCCCCAGGGCAGCTGGCCTTGGGTGGCAGGACACTGTCCTGAGGCAGGTAGGGCTGTGCAAAGGCTGCTTGAGTCTTGTCGAAGGAAATGGAACGGAAAGGGGCTGCTCCGTGGGCTCACGTGAGCTCCAGAGATGGCTCTTTCAGAGGTGTGCTGAAGTGACCTCTGTAACCCGGCAGAAGTACATGGCAAAGCTGAGAATTACTCTTGGGGTCTTGGCAGAAGAAAAACTCTCATTGCCTTACTTCACTGCAGAAATGGAGAATGGAAACGCAGAGAAATAGTGATTGGGCTGAAAATATGTGGAGGACTTCTGGCTGTGGTTGGAGTGTGAAACCTGGTCTCCTGATCTCCAAACCATCACTTCGTTCTCAAGATTGTCACAGCTGCTCTGCTGGGGAGCAGGGGTGTGGTTGATGTAAATCTGCGGAGCTCTTGCTGCAGCCCAGGAGCTGAGTTTTGCCTTGAAACCAGTGATTCACCCCGGTGTTGCTGCAGTGAAGATGCGCTCATCTCTGCAGTTCTTGCAGTTAACAAGCTGATTTTTAAAGGCAAACCTTTTTACTTTCTTCCCTGTCCCTTTCCCTTTGGTCACTCCTTGTTTTCACAGCTTCATTTGGTTTCTAGAGCTTATGGAGCAGCAGGATTAAAAAATATGAAATAATTATTGGAGAGGATGGGTCTAGCTTTTCCCATCAGCTTCTGTGGCTCAAGCAGGTTCCAGCAGCTTTGGGAGAAAAGCTGTTAGCTGTTAAATTATTACCTGTAAGGAAAGCCAGCTGGAAGCTTTCAGTTTTCAACGTTTTGATGAAAAGCGCCATAAAAATCTTGACAAGACTTGTAGCATTTCAACGACATGTTTTGCATTTGTCCCCGCTTTTCAGTGGTCTGTGAAAGTGATCAAATGCTGCCGAGACCCGCATCTCAGGGATTTTGACCCCCAAAACAAAGGCGGGGGGGGGAATAAAAAGGGCAAACCCCAAAGTGTGTGCTGTTGAGTGAATTCACGTGGACAGCTTTTGGGAAGTCACTTTTCATCTGGAGGAGAAGGTCCATAAGGAGAGTTCTTCCAGCATAAGCCGTTGTGGTATAATTACCCCGCTCTAGCTCTGCCAGTCTATTTTCTGACGTAGGCAAGCTGAGTCTAGTTGAAACGTAGGCGTGGGAAACAAGAAGTCTGCTTTCTAGGCTCAGCTCTGAGTGCTCTTTGTGGCCGTGGGCCAGTCCCCTAAACCTTTCTGCCTCCTTCCTATGCAAACTCAGAAGAGTTAAATTAACCCACTTCACAGATGTGGTGTAATGACTAATTAGCTAAAATTTGTAGTGCTGGGGAGAGAGCTGTCTATTAACTCCAGCAGCTTTGGCTGGCTGAATAATTTAATGCGTTTTTAAAAGTGGAGTTTGTCTCCCCCTCTCAGGGTAGGGTGGCTCTGCCACTAGGAAGCAGAATGTCACTTTGGCCTGAAGCGGCTGAGCTCATAAAACCTGGGTGTTTAATATTGTGTGCGTTATTCCCCACTGGTACTGGGGGAATGAAGAACGGCTCCCTGTTATTCCTATCAGCTGCTCTGTTGGGTGAAACGACTCGAAAGTGTATGGGCAGACTGAATCCCGATGTCTCTTAATGTTTGTGTGCTTAATTTGGCAAATATAAATTTAATAATGTCTGCGTGTATAACGCATGACCTACGCAACCACAGCTTCTTAATGGAGTGTTAACTCTGGTGTCTAATGATGGCCTTACCACAGTCGCCAACAGTTCAACTTTGATGAACAGATGCTCTAGGAAAGAAGGATGGTGCTGTTTTACCTGGTCTAAGATGTGTCAGAGGCATGGGAAAGCGCCTGTGAGAAAGCATGTCAAGTATTCATAACCACGGCATGGTAGGGTTTGAAAGCAATTTCTGTAGATCACCCCGTCCAAGCCCCCTGCTCCAGCAGGGCCACCCAGACCAGGTGGCCCAGGATTGCATTGTCCGGGCAGATTTGGAATCTTTCTGGAGGAGACTCCGTAACCTCTCTGAGCATCCTGGTCCAGGCTCTGGCACCCTCACAGGGCAAGTTTTTCCTTCTGTTTAGAAGGAACCTCCGGGGTTCCCGTTTGTGCCTGTTGCCCCTCGTCCTGTCTCTGGGTACCACTGGCAAGAGTCTGGCCACATCCTCTTGCCCCCTCGGGGCCCTTTAGCTATTGATCAGCATTGATCAGATCCCCTCTCAAGCTGCTCTTCTCCATCTGAACAGCCTCGGGGGGTCTCAGCCCTTCCTGGCCACAGAGATGCTCCAGTGCCCTCAGCATCTTTGTAGCCTTCACTGGACTCTCTCCAGTAGTTCCTTGTCTCTCTTGAACTGGAGAGCTCAGAACTGGGACACAGTGCTCCAGATGTGGCCTCGCTGGGGCAGAGGGGACGAGAACCTCCCTCGACCTGCTGGCCACACTCTTCTCACGCAGCCACCCTCAGCACAGCAGAGCCAGCGCAGACGTGCCAACGGGCTGCGGTGGCCTTGGGCCAGGCCCCGAGGGGACCGCGGCCTCGGAGCTGCTACTTCAGGCAGAGCGCGGGTTTTCTCCTCCTCTCCCCACCACACCGACTTCCAACTAGCGCGGAAAGGCTTTTCTTTTAGCCGGGCTTTCCCTCTGAGCGTAACACTTAGAAAACGGAGAAGAAATTGACTAGCGTCTACTTGGAACGTTGCATTCGAAGGCGAGAGCGGCAGCTCCCAACCCTGCCCTCGCTTTTACGCCGTCCCCCGGCTGCGCTCCGGCCCGTCCCACCGCGGCAAAGCCAGCGCGATCCCCATTTTGAAGCCTGAACTTAGGGACTATGTTCATATCTTAAAGCTATAACCTGTTTGCCAGGAAATATCTG